>JAXGGA010008326.1:0-57568 GCA_038373865.1 Uloborus plumipes
GTGTTTAATGTTGAATATATTGCAACGTCATGAGAGTATATGGTTTAATGGCAAAGAGTATAACTACATTGAAAATTACAATGCATTACTTAATCATTATAGTATGATTTGTTATTTTTAATACCATAAATAGCGCGTATCTGCTTTACTGCTAATCCCAAACAGTTGTCATAAGATAACTTTTTTCAGCAATTGATCTTATCTGGCCTCATTATTTCTAATCAAGGGCAGCAAAAAGGGGGGAGGGGTAAAAAAGGGTAGTCGGAACCTTTTTTTTTTTGCGCAGAAAAATAACAAACGAGTGAACTCAATTTATATAACTTACGATACAAATCATATGGAAAAGTTTCATGTGAAAGGTAACAAAAAATCTGAAACTCTCAATAATATTTGATGAAAATGAAGACATTTTAATTCGTTATAATAATAAATTTGGAAAAAAATCGTAATCTATAACAGTCATTCTTTAAATTTAAGAATATCGTTGAATATCTTCTTTTGCAAAAGTTTTTAAAATAATGATCGTATTCACGGAGTTGTAAAATAATTACTTCTACTCTTGCACAACTATTAAAGGAGAATTAGACAACGAAAGCTTACTTTGTGAGACATTCTTTTTAACGGCTTCGATTCAAACACTATTTGAAGCAGAAACGTTTCTGCTTTCAACAGAAAATAATTACAAGACATTAATACAGCGTCAGAAATGGTTAGGAGGTTAAACATTATGTATTTAAGAGCAGTATAAATCGACAAGTTAATATTGCTTTTTTATTCTTGGAATAATTTCTTTTATTTATGTTTTGAGAAAATTCGAAGCAATGCTTTTTGATTATGCTGATCTTTAAAATGGCCCTTTATCTGTTTCCTTTTGAAGCTACATTTATGGTTGAGAAATAATGGAAGACAGTATGTTTTAGGACTTTAACTTGAATGTGAATTCGAATTTATTTTTTATTATTGTAATTATTATTAATATTTGACTAATTTAACTGGTGACAACTTTATAAAAAGTTAGCTGATCTACACATTTTGATAATTTTATAAATGTAAAACGCTTCTCTCTCCCGTAAGTATTTACTTCGAGTTTTACCTGAAATTGTGATGCGACTTAGTTTCTAGGTAATTTGAAATATATTCACAACAAAAAAAGGGTGTGGATAGGGGAGATTAAAATAACTTTCTGCTCTAATTCCACTAGTTTTGTCCATAAATATCGGTTCAAGACAGAACTATTTATTTCTGTCGTGTCTTTGGCTTGACAGGACCGGAATTGAAATTTCTCTGCAAACAAGAGACTGATTCGTCCTGATATAAAGAGTTTTGGTCAAGAAACTTGGAAGCTGCATGGGATTCAGCGGGGTATCAAAAAAAAAAAAAAAAAAACATTTCTTAAACAGGAGAAATGTAAAATTATTTGTATAGGATTTTTTTTCTTTTCATTTTTCTTTTGTTCTATAGATTTATGTTCCTATAAGCGAGGTATTCGATTATTTGTTACCCATTTAAGTGGAAACGACTGTAAAGAAAACCCATTTAAGCTAAAAATGGTATCACACATATTAAAATTTGTTCAACGCATTTCCGAATTCAACCACAACTTTAATTTTTCATTCAACTACCTGCCAGAAATAGCGTAGTAGACGGAAATTGTCTGGAAGAAGTTGACTGGATAGGGAAGAAGGTGTGGTTCAATATGGAGTTGTGTTAAAAAAAAATTCTATGAGTGATACCTAGTTAACTGAATTAGAATTTTCAATAATTGGAGTCTATTCATATTTCATACTTGAAAAAGTTTTGCTTAGTTTATTGAATAGCTTGTGTCTTATAATTGCAAATTTCTGTGACTGGTACAAAACATTTAACTTCTCACAATTTAATCCAACATTGACAGTGTTTCGTTAAGACAGTATATTAAAATATTTAAAAACACTTTAGTTTCTGATTTTATTGAAGCAGTTTTTATACCATTTTACTAAAAAGTTAAAAATATTTGAACAGCGAAAATTGAGAGTGTAAAGCTCTAATGTTTTTGGCCCTCTTTTCAATCAATCCATCTACTACGATTTACGTCGTGGTCAAAAGAAGTCATTTTCATGAATATTGATAATCGAGTAAAGTATGGAGTGTTACTTCCTGTCCATATAATCGCATAGTATTTCCTAACCCTCTCCTCTCGTACAAGGATTTGATTTGACAGCTAGTGCGGAAATCCGAAACGCTTATCTCGATTGGAAGGTGGCCAGGAATGGGTAAAATAATAGCAAATTCCTGAGATTCCTTTACCGGAATGTATTGCATGACCGTTGGAAAATCCTTTAAACCTAGTAGATGAAATCGAAATGTTTTTCTAGGATTTTGAATTACGACGCGTGAAAATGTTTAGAAGTACAGTCGAGCCCTAGTGATTTTGCCACAAAAATATTCTAGTAAGCGGGATATTCCGTTATACAGGATAAAACTAATGCATTATATTGGTTTGGTAAATTGAAAATGCATTATATTAGCAGATATTCTTTTAACCGATATTCTAATAAGCGGGCTCGAATGTATCCATTTCATTAAAACAAATAATAACACAGAGCTAAATAAGTATCAAGAAAGAACATATAATGACACGCAGAGGAGAATATGCATATGTACTTTGTTAAATGGTTCAGCATTGTTTTAATTTGAAGAAAAAAAAAACGCCGAAATAACTCAAACGTTTTTATGCTATTACTTGTAGTAATAGTAAACTTATGTGCTACACTAGTAAACTTATGTGCTTTATAGACGCTAAGGAACTGCCTCACTGTGAAATGAAATAACAAAATAATGCAGGATGCACACTTATATGATGGTAGATACGTTAAGATGCTGGTATATACTTTTAATACTATAAAATTGTTGAATTTTAAAAAAGAATGGATTTCAGAACATAGCCATGTACTGATTTTGGAGTTGCTTTATTGACATGCGTCAAAACGTGGTTTTCCAACCAAAAAAAGGTTCGTTAAAATTATTTATACTTAGAAATGCATTAAATGATCGGTAATTTAGAAATATCAAGTATGCTACTTAAACAGACTATCCAGGAGTTCATGAGAGACATTTACGTAGTTCTCAGGATAAGTTTCAAAAATTTGCATTCATTTGCAGAGGACTTGTTTTGAGTATATTTTTTTTCTTCTAATAGATGAAGATTACTGCCTAACGATATAAACTTAAGAAATTCTTTGAATCATGCAATAGTGAACTTTAATGATTAAACACGTTGAAAAAATATATATGTGGCTATATTAAGTTTCCAAGTGCCTAAACTTCCGTTTCTTCAAAATCGCGAGTCAATTTTCTTTTTAAATATTAGTTTTATTTTAAATTTTCCTAATAAATTTTATTCATTTGCATTTTTTTCTGAAAAAAAAAAAAAGAGCTATCACATACGCCTACCACATTTTTTTTAAATCTTGAATCCAGTGAAGTTATAACGCAGTTATAGTTTGGAGCTTTGGTAGGCATTAACATATTTTCTTGTTCTTGGCATAAATAATTTTAGCTGGAAAATATTTTTTTTCAAATAATTGGTAAAAATTTGCTGATTATAAAAGAGCAAAAAACTGCCAATTACAGATTTCTGCCGATCAATCAGTGCATGCCTAACTTCTTTTTCGAGGGACAATGTTAGGCACTGTAGGCAATCATGCGTTATCGACTCTTCCGTATTACCCAACTATTCCATAGCATCCATATTTATTTTCAATTTTTGACATGTATGTATACATGCGTTTGCGTACACTGTCTGATGTCCTTAGGTAAAACTTACCGCGCATTTGCACATGCTTCAGGTATTCTCTGATCTTACTAAAATAGGGATGTAAGATAGCAAGACGGGGAAGAATAACAAAATGCATTTTGAGCTGTATCAAATAACGTGGAACGACTCTAATTTCAAATACATAGTTTAGTTGAATATTTCAAAAGAATATATCAACTGCAAGTTTTATATTAAACACTTAGAAAGTTATCACCCACAACCCATCTGCCCTTTCTTTAAGTGGAACTGTTCTCTAGTGCCAGGCGCAGTTTTTACGGACGGACAGTATCGTTACTTGTTCGCAAGTTTGTTGTCATATTTTACGCAAAATATATTTATGCACTTTCAGGTCAGTAAATTTCATAACTTATGTACGTCGTTCAACTTGAACGGAGCTTGCCAAATAATTAAGTTAAAAAAATTACACGAAACTGCTTACGTAAATAAGTTAACTGTCACACTTTCCTTTTCCAAAACCCCAAAAGTTTCCTCATAGTACATAATTCACTTTTTTACTCCCACAAAGAGATACGAATGGATACCCATTGGCATCGGTACAGGAAATCAATTCCCTGCTGAAAGTGGGGGAAGTGGTAAAGAACAGAACATAATCTGTTCGCAAACGCATTGCTCTCCCCAATATTCTCACCACGTATAAGAATTCGTTCTGACAAGGAGTCCGGAACGCTTATCTCGATTGGATAGAAGCCAACAGAGGATGAACCAATAGCAAATTACAAGTGTCCCACAGAAGAATGGATGAATATATCGGCGAAATCATTAAATTCATTTTTTGTGGATTGAAGCGAGCGTCTTGAAACTTTGTTTCCAGAACATATCTGAGACTATATTGCATCCCTTGTATTTAAAAGAAAAAGTTTTTCTTTGCTTTTAGCTTAGTCAAAATTTCCACTCTTAGATTTAATGATAGTGTGCTCAATTTTGAACTTTTTACCCTTTTAATGGCATATTACGTAAGATTACTGCAAATGGTTCATACGTTTTCGTAACACTATATCTGTACGTCAAAGCCAGAATAACGTAAGTACAGTGTCGTTACTTTTCAGGAGAGCGTGGAACTGTTTCTGATGCACACAAAGGGTGCGGATCTCACTTTTTTAATGCTGCTAAATAATAGGAAGGAATTTCTTTTATTGAATTACGTTCTCAAGGATTGATGCGGAATAAGATTCAACATACCCTGCAGTAATATTGCAAAAATCGCAATTTTTGGGCTTACGTCGTTCTGGTTTTGAGGTACAGAATAAGGATTAATTAATGTACGGATATCTTAATCATTTTGTATTATATATCCTTTTAATACTTAAAAATATTTAAATATTTTATGATGAGACTGCTGCGCTAGTCTGACTCTGAGGTACAGACGTATACAAAAGTATTGCTCTGATAATTATGAAATATTTATGAATATAACTACAAACTCATCAAGAAAAAGGGCGTATGGTGGGGTACTATGAGAGCACTGATCTTAAAATGGTGATAAAACAACAAAGACAGTTTTTTTTTTTTTTTTTTTTTTTTTTTTTTTTTTTTTTTTTTTTAAGAGCGTGTTACATCCTGGTAGCATCCAACCTGTCATCAGTGCCACATTGATGCTCATCCTGTTGTTTTACTCTTTTGGGAATAAGGGTACACAGAGATTTATTAATGTGCCCCAACACTACAAGAACAGGTGAACATCAAACCTATTGTAACACAGAAAAAAACAGCTATCCTAATTTTGCCATTATTTAAAAACCACTGCCCTCGTATCAGCACCTAACTAACACAATTTCAAATCTTGATGCGTTTGCGGATATTTTCATGTATTCGTCAACTTTACAAGAGCAGGACTTTAGTACTTATAACGTTTTGATAATGGTTGAAGCGTTTTTAGTAAACCTGTATTTTGCAATTGATGATTACACTGTAAAAAATGAATGTTGTTTCCACAGTGTAATACAGCTCATTTTATGGTAATAAACTGTAAAAATTGCTAATTTTGCAGTAATTACAGTAAAGTTTCTGCTTTTACAGTAGTAAGCTAAAAATTGCTAATTTTACAATAATAAACTGAAAAAATGCTAATTTTACAGTTTTTTGCCGTACATTTTACAGTTTTAAAGTGAAACCTCTGCTGCCAGTATTATACTGCTGTTTTTACAGTATAATACAGCTAATTTTTCTTCAATAAACTGCAATATTTCAAACTTTACAGTAAGAAACTGTAAAGTTGCTAGTTTTACAGTTCATTACTGTGCATTTTACTGTTTTAAATTGCAACCTCGGCTGCCAGTATTATACTGTAAAAATAAGTCAATTTTTTGCAGTGTATCTATTCGCATCGAAAAAACTGGATCAGAGTGTAAGTTTAATTCACTGTACGGGGGATCACATTGTCACATATTGGCACTCATTATAAATTAGGATAGCAATTTCCCTTATCTAGCGATTTATTTCTGGCTTTTACCGTTTTTTGCTGACAAAAACCGAATTGTTAGTTTTACAGTTTTTACCGTGCATTTTACAGTAAAATTTGAAACTCGACTGCCAGTATTATACTGTAAAAACAACGGTTCATTTTTTGCAGTGTAGACAGTGAAGCTCTGTACTGACTTAAATTTTTCTAGTACCCGTAGGTAATCCATAGTTATACTTTATCCTACTTAACCTTATCCAACTGTATTTTATTTAACAAAAAGCTCGAAATCTTTCTTGAATTTATGTACACGATGATAATTTTACTTAGATTTATATATATTTTGTCAAATAGTACAAAACATCGTTTTGTTTAACAAAAGTGCTGCTCTTCTAGCAGAGCTATTTGTATTTTTTGGGAGATCAAAATAAAGTAAAACAATCTATTTATAAAATAGCTTCTGACTTCTATCAATAAATTACTACGAATGCGATGTCATAATTTTGTTTTCCCTACTTCTTCTTCATGTTTTCAAATCAAAGTTAAACACATTTCCTTTGCAAAGATATATTTGGCAGTTTTGTACCATAACCGTACTCATTCACGAATTTGTTTTTGTAATTTAATCCTCTTTCAATAAAAGGATTACTAGCTAGACCTTTAAATCTTCTCTTGTCTGTCTTCGTCCGTGGTATGCTCCTTTGCAAAACATGATTTTTCTAGAGCAAATACCAAGCATTCCTTTGAATATTTCATTCTATAACAATTGTTGTTTCGTTGGAAGCTATTTCTGGAGTAAACATATTTCCCTTTTAGTTATTTGAAGGTTTACGAATGCACTTTTGTTGTACAAAAAATGAACTTTTGAATTAATAGTGGGGGGGGGGGAGTTTTTTTTTTAGTTCAAACTTTATTTTCAAATATTTTAAAGCATTTTTATTATGTGGACTTCTTTCAGTTGTGGACATTTTTTTTTAGTTGCCAGTGTTAAAATACACTCAGTGTTCTTATTCAGTGTTTCCATTTATTTCAATTAAGGTTTGTCCAGATTAACTGGCTCCTAAATGAGGGCACATTTTCAGTCTCCGGATACTTTTGTTCAGTAAGAGTTTCAGGCAGATAAGGTGTTGGGTATCTGCTTGTAATTCTGCACAAGCTTTGATCATGTTTGCTAATATACTTCAGAAGCTTTTGCTATAATCATATGCAAGCACTCTTAGAAGGTATTCCGAAAACGTGACGGCAGATCAAGCATACACGATTTCTTTCATTAGACTCATGAATAAAATTGATTTTAATGCAACAATTGTGGTTGAGAAGCCAGTAATAAAAGATTCTATATTCATGAAATTTGGATCAGTATTCAGCTAAAAGAAAATACTTTAATTCAAAGCGGAATTTGAAAAACTGGCAAAGAATGAACCTAACCCTTAAGTTTTGCGAACTTGCACGTCGCTTTGACCAAATCACCTAATGGGCCTCCTTCCTGGGATGCTAAACATTAACGCAATGCTTATTAAGAAAAATAACGAAACAGGAAATATATGACTCTAATTTGTACAAATATGTTCATATATTTGCATTGTGATTTACTGATATAAAAAAAAAAAAATTCTTTGATTTTAGCAACGACAAAAATGTAGTTCACAATCCAGCAATGAGTTTAAATCGCATATTTACGAAAACTTGGATCGGAATTCTACAGATTAATTATTTGGACAATGTAGATTCGAACTACAAATCTTCGAGTTATCAGCACTATGCTCTAACTAAACCACCAGATGTTCCTTCCGGAATGCTGGGCACTATTTTTAAGGTGAGAAGGGACTTTCAGAAGAGCAAAAAATGGTCAAAAAATCGGCTTTTCTTTGATAATATTTCTAAAAACTATATGATTGAAATACATGTTATTGCTATTGTAAATAAATAGCTTTGCCTTATTTGTGGTGAATTTGTATTCAAAACTAATTTATGATTATAATATGATTATAATTTATTATTATTTTTCATTATACAACATTTACTGTTGTATAATGAAATATACAACAGTAAATGTTGATTTTCTCAAAACATAATTTTACGCTTGTTTACAAATTTTATACTAGTCCAGTGTAAAAAATTATTTTTTAAATTAGCTAAAAAATTTTTGCCAGGTATTTCAGAAGTTTGATAACATTTTGTTGGGAAGGAATTTTCTATTTTATTAGCTGTGTCGAATATACAAAAAAAAATGTAGATTTTATTATTTTTTTCCTTAATTTTTTCCACAATATATAGAAAAAGTAATTCCATCATCTTGTTTTCTGATGTTTTATGTTCCACATTTTGCTTGTATTTTGTCATTTTGATGAAATTTCAGGCGAGAGGAATAATATAGAAAATGTGTTTAAATTCAAATTTTAAATTTAAAAGAAAAATTAATTTTAAAATATTTCAACGAAAATTTTTACATGTTTTAGTATTAGCAACATATAGCTGTGGTGCAAATTTCAAAGAAATTCATTGAAAATTGCTAAAGAAAAAAATGATAGAACCCTTGTCGCATTAAAAAAATATGCAATGCTTTATAAACAAGAAGTTCTGTCAAGAACTAAACGAGCCTGCTTTCCCGTACATCGACATCGGCATTCTAGCATCTGATCATTATTCTCTTGATTATCTGAGACCGAAAATTATGTCAACCTTTACCTCAACCACTTAAAGCTGATTTTTGAAAGCGAAATATACCCTTCTCATCAGATGAAATAGACACGTAAAAAGTAAATAAATTAATAAATAAAAATTTGTCGCACCTTTTAAAGAATTTAACAATTACAGTTTTTCCGTGGAAAAATTCCTCAATCGTTTAAAATAAATAAATAAATAAATAAATAAACATCAAAACACATTTTATCAAAGAAAGAAAAAAAAATTCGTCCGTTGATCAAATGTCTCGAATTTCATTTTTAATCCGTTACCAGTTGTTAAATATAAATAAAGAAAAAAATGCCTCGTGAATGAAAAATTTTTCTTACAAAAAAAATCGTATGCCGATAATAATAATAATAATAATAATAATAATTACAAACAAAATAAAACAAATGAATAAATAAACAAAAAATCGTCTGAACAGTCAGTCATTTTTTTCTGAGCTTGCATTTCCGCCATGTTTGCGGAGTCGGAGTTGGAATCAGAGTCCTCACAGAAGATAATTCAGAACAGTACTTTACATACACTGCTCGACATTGAAATACAACACCAAGAAGGAGTGGTCAGAAACTGATGAAATTTGGTAAGAAGACAGAGACAGCATGGAACAATAAGTGATATTTATTTCAAAATAAATAAGCAAAATTTAGAGCGAGGCCGGCGTCGGCTCAGTAAGAAGTAGGACCACCGCGGACAACAATGCACGAAGAAACACGTCTAGGCATGGAGTCAATAAGCCTGCGGATGGTGTCCTGAGGGATGGCACTCCATTCCCTTTCAACCATTTGCCACAGTTCGTCCTCTGAACGAGGCAGTGACAGGTTCTGCAAACGGCGTCCAATCACGTCCCACACATGCTCGATTGGTGACAAGTCAGGAGAGTATGGTGGCCAGGAAAGCATCTTTACACCTCGTAGAGCATGTTGGCTGATTCGAGCACTGTGAGGCCGGGCGTTATCCTGTTGAAAAATTGCATTTGGCAGACCCTGAAGGTAGAGGATTGCCACCGGCCGCAGTACATTATCTACATATCGTTGGGCCGTCATAGTGCCCCGAATACGAACTAGATGTGATACGGAATTGTACGCAATAGCGACCCAAACCATTATGCCACGTTGTCGCACTGTGGGGCGTTCCACAGTTACTGCCGGATTCGATCTTTCTCCACGTCGACGCCACACACGTATGCGATGACTATCGCTGGACAAACAGAAGCGGGATTCATCTGAGAACACTACGGTTTGCCATTCTGCCATCCACGTCGCTCTGGTCCGGCACCGTTCCAAACGTTGGAGTCTGTGCAGTGAGGTCAATGGCAGTCTTCTTAGCGGGCGCCGTGATTGTAGGCCACGTGCAACCAGTCGACGGGAAATGGTTCTGGTCGACACAGGAACAGAATCGACGTACAAGTGACTTGCGGGTCCGCCACAGCTTGTCGGTGAATCCGTCGATCCAAGCGGTCTAACGTCGCTCTGGCTGCACCTGCACCCCTCAATGTGGCTACATTTCCTCTTTCCAACCATCTCCGACACAGCCGAAGCACACTGCTTGCATCCATGTGGGTATCAGCTGCAATTTGACGTATGGACCAACCTCCCCTTCTCAGTTCGATCAAAATACCCCTTGTAAAGTCGTCTATATGCTGGAAGTGTCTTCGTTGAGGACGGCGTGGCATTTCTTCCTATCACACGTATCCTTCGAGACAAAAACTAAATTTCTCCGATAATTAGTCTGGCAAAAAAACCAACATGAACATAGCCCACTTTTCAACTTCATTCTTATATCTTACTTCACGTGCGTTGGAGAGCTGCGCATTTCATATCATTTGAACTCAGTGACGTGCGTCTACGGTAAAATTTGCATGAATTTCTGACCACTCCTTCTTGGTGTTGCATTTTCAATGTCGAGCAGTGTACATTATTTATCAAAACAATTTTCTTACAAAGTTAGTTTGAAGGAAATCCGCTCTAAGTTCAGGATCAACATTCAACTTAAATTTCCCCGTAGGCTCTAATGTTAAGTTTTTTTTTTTTTTTTCTGAACGGATCATCATTGAACAAAAAATGGTTCAAATCAAACAGCGAAATATGGGCATGAGCCTCTCCGAGATCTTTCGAACAAAAGAAAGGTTTATTCGATTCGTACGGTTCACTTAAAAGTTATTAGGTGGGGAAAGGTTGCTTGAACGGTTCAATGTTGAACGAAAAAATGTTCAAATTGAAAATTTAAGTACGGTACTGAAGTATCCTTACCGAGATCCTTCAAACAAAAGAAATTTCGTTTAAATCGGACTGTATATTCCAAAGTTATTAGGGGTGACAGTTTGTTTGAACGGTTCAATGCTGAACGAAAAATTGTTCAAATTGGTAAATGTAAACACGGGAATGAAGTATTCTTGATAAGATCTTTCCAACAAAAAAAAGTTTGTTCAAATTGTACTGTTCACAAAAAAGTTAGTATCGCGGGACAGGTTGTTTGAACGGTTCAAAGTTGAACCAAAAATTGTTCAAATCGAAAAATCGAATATGGGAATGAGCTGCACTCGACGAGTTCTTTCCAAACAAAAAAAGCTTGTTCAAATCGGAATGTTCATTCAAAAGTTATTAGGGGGGGGGGGCAGACAGACCGACAGACCGACACGCAAATTCCCCATCTCAATACCCTACTTTCCAATTTTTAATTTTTCAATATTAAGTTTTCTTTTTTGTTTCTTTTTTACTTTTTTTTTTTACTTGGCGATATTTTTGGATGCATTAAGCCACTTTTATTACTTTTTTCGACTTTCTTTTTTTTAACGGGAAAATAGGCTAAAAAACAGAAAAAATTCTTTTTTTTCCTCGATTAAAACAACCAAAATGTAAAGTATCTTTAATTTTTAACCAACAGCTGCGGAATTTTTTTTTTCTTAAATAATGCTCACTTTTGAAATTTGATGAATTAGAACAGAAGTTACGTTAGTGTTACAAAAATCACTTTTGAGAATAATCTGTATGACAATTTTATTTTATAGTGTTTTTATTTATATTTAATTCTTTCGTTTGAAAATAAAATTTTAACATCTTTTGTATTAATTTTGTCGCGTGGACTTAGTTGCAACCAAATGACGTAAATAGTTTTTATACGTTTTCTGCATGGTGGAGGCAAAAAAAAAAAAAAAAAAATACAAAATCGATTGTTGCCAAAGATTTACTTCTGTGTAGTAAAACAAAAACATTTTAATTCCGAAAGATTTAAATTTTAAGCGATTAATTTATCAAAAACTACTTTGTTGCATTTTCCTTTGAAAACACACCCGATAACTACAGAAAATACTAAACTTCTACAGTGTGCTGTAGAAATATGTATAGATGCAAAGAAAAATAAATTCTTGATGTCCCGATGGTAAATGATATTTGCTGCTGCACCATGCTCTAATCGAGGCTTAAAGAATTTCCGATAAAATCTTGCTATTGGAGAAAAGCCAACAACAACAGGACCAATAACCACGCGACAAGTGTCTACTGAAAGTCTTGTGTACAAAAGAAAAAAAAATAATTAATTATATTGTTCCGCCGAAAACGATATTAGTGTGGATGCTATTTCTTTCATTAAATGCTTGTGTTGTACCCTATTTCTGTATGTCGAAGAATTTTGTTTTGAAGATTGGTATTTCTTAGAAAAGAAATATATATATATTTTTGTAGGCTCCATATATCTTGGAGAGAGTGTTTAAACATAATGGTGGAGTAGTTTTTTGTTCCATCATCGTTTTAATGTCGGTTTTGGTTGTTATTGTTGACTTATATATGATGCGTTACTGGCACTAACTCGGATTGCATTTTTACTAAATGCTGGTATGTAAAGAAGAACAAACTTAACTATTACTCATATATTTTTCTGACTTAAAAGCACTGAGCTACATGAGTTTCTTGATATTTTGTGTATCTATATACATAAATGACTATTTTTGTATGTATGTCCGGGGTAATCTTCCAAACTACTGGACCGATTTTAACCATTTTTTCACCGTAGATAGCTACAGTAACAGGGAGCAGGATAAGCTATAATTTATTTCTAAAAAGCTTAGTTTAAAAAAGTTATTATGGAAAATAGTAAATTTCATGTCATTTCCCCATTAAATGATTAAATTTTCCACCCATTGTTGCAAAAATTTGTTGCCTCGCAACAACAATATTAATAGTAATCATGATGAAAATTTTGAACCAAGGCTTCTCTGGAGTAAGTATGAAATTTATTGCTTTCTTAGGATTTTTATATTCATCTATGCCAATAATCGATACCGGGTTAAATAAAAAGAGAATTGATTTTGGCAACAGTTAGAAAATAGAAAATGATTTTTTGGAAAATCACACGGATAAAATAAATAACGCATTTAAGTTTGATTTCACGTTCTCCTTCACACCCAGTTAATCTACCGCTTGGTCACAAAAAAACCTTTGAGAAATATTTCTACTGGGCTTAGTTGAAAGTCATACATTTATTTTCTTGGATTCGGCATATTGCATTTAAACCCGTGCGACGCCGGGCATATCAGCTAGTTTACTATATTACTTTAGAAAATAATTACTACTTTGCCCAAATTTGTATTCATATCCATTGATGAAATATCTAGAACCTCATTTGTACCGTTCTAAAGTTCTAGTTACAGTATAATTTTTATCGTAGGCTTTTTGTGTTTTAGCTCTTATATGTAAGCAAGACTAGCGTGTAGCTCTAAGTTTTGAAGAGTTATTAGATTTGACTTTTTCTGAACGGTAAACTAATAATTGCTTTTTTTATCCGGTTTTGTTGTTTATTCAAACATTGTGGGAAGTAATGCAAATACAGAGATATTTGGAAGCCTTTACGTTGGAATGGAACGAAAAAGGCTGACCTTATTTTTCAGAAATAAATGAACTCTTACCGGTTCATTTTTTTATTAATTTTTACAGCCTACACATTATAGTCATAGAAAGCGTTTATTTTATTTATTTCTTTATTTAGTTTTAATTGTTATTTTTTTCATCAGAAGGTTGTTAAGGCCTTACCATTTAAATATGGATGTGCAAATAAACTAAAATAAAGCAATACATTTTAATTGAAGACAAAACCTATAATATATAGTTAATTTGCACAGAAGACACCTAAACACAATCACCACTGAATTTTAAAGTGCTCGGTCAAAAGACACTTTTCCATTAGGTATTTCTTTTTAAATAACTTCAATAGGATATACTACATCATACTACAATTATACATAACGATTATTATAAAAAGCCTTGTACTTAACAAATATGTTAGTTGTTCATCGACTGAACACTGTTTTAATGAAGGTTGTCTCTTAGTTTGTACACGCTGGGGTCATTGCATTGGGGTCATATATGACCCCAAGAAACCCACGTGATTAAAATATTCAAATTTTTGAAACTTGGGTAACTCCATGTAGTTAGAAGTATATGGTTTGCAGCAGATTAAATCGACATCTCCTATTTATCTTTTTTATTACTTTTTAGGCCTTTTACATGATAAGTATTATATCAAAAAACCTGAAAGAAAAAAAAAGTTCATTTTTAATAAAAGAAATATTTCTGTACAATCATATCCTAGAGGGGAAACTTACTTCACTGCAAAAAAAGAGCTGTTGTTATTACTGTATAATACTGGCAGCTGAGGCTTCAGTTTAAAACTAAAAGAACAGTTATAAACGTAAAACTAGCTATTTTACTGTTTATTACTGTACAACTAGCTACTTTACTGTGTATTACTATAAAACTAGCAATTTTACTGGTTATTTTTTTTAATTAGCAATATTACTGTAAAATTAGCTGTCCCAAGTAGCATCAACTTCATCGGATTTTGCCCGGCTGATCATCGAGCTCCTCGTAAACTAATCCCGTAACGCACGATGTCATCGTTCCGATCAGTATCCGAGCACGGTTTTCGATGAGCTACTTTTCATCGGAAAGCGATATCTTTCCAATCAACTTTCCCGATGAAAATGAGCCGAGCATCCAAAATTGATCTTAAATTCATCGGCACGGGACTGCACTGCTCGTAAATTGCTCCAAATCTCATCGTACTTCGAGCAAAACTCATCGGCTCGATTTTGCTGCTCGGATTCTGTTTGGCCGATGAGACATATTGGAGCAATTCCCGATGAGAACTCATCGAATCCGATCATCGACCGATGAGAATTTCATCGGGTTTCGATGAATAGCCGATCATCGGCCGATGAGATTATGCTGCTAGGGGTTTTTTCTGTAAAAACAACAGTATAATACTCGAAGTAGAGGTTCTAGTTTAAAACTGTAAAATGCACAGTAACTAAGTGTGAAACTAACGATTTTAGTTTTTTATTGTAAACAAGCAATTTTACAGTTTATTACTGTACAAATGCAATTTTGCAGCTTATACTGTAAAATTACTATAAAATTAACTGTATTATACTGAAAAAAACCATCTATTTTTTACAGTATAGCACTTTTCTAAGATAATCAATATTTAGAAATTTATAAATATTAGAAAATCGAAGTTTGCTTGTAAAAGTATTTTCCTAACTTAAATGCTATTTCTCTCCTTTTCACCTGACCCAGGTAACACATTATTGCTCTTTTCAGAGTTCAAGTCGAAACTCCGAAATCTAAAACAAAAGATAGGCATGTCTAGCTGAATATATATTATCTATTCTGAAATTTTTCGGAAGAGAGTCAACTGTCAAAAGGAATTTGAAACTACTCGATATATTTCCACTAAGCGTAACTCTGTAGCACTTTCTCTCCCTGCGGGAAGGCTTCGGAAAATAACTTTAAGCCTTTCTAAGCTTGAATGGTATTATTTGCAACGTCTGTCAAAATTCGTTGTCACTTTTTGATTGAAGATGCCCGAATATTTTTATTAAGCGATGTTAGATGTATCACAAAATCGAAGAAATGCTCTTTTGATATTCTTACGAATTTTTTTAAAATTATTATATGGAAATGTTCTGATAGAAATGTGTTTAATTTCATACCATTATACATTTTCATTGTTAGTTCTTCTAATTAGATGATTAAATGTCGTGGGATATTTTGAGGAAAAGGAGCTTTTAATTAAATAAAAAATATTTTTGTGAGAAATCCGACTGGGATAGGAACAGTTCTTTTTAAACATCTCATTTTGGATATATATATATATATATATTCTTTACAACAAAATGATCTTAAAGGCTGTATTTTAAATCAAAATAAATTTTAAAATCATTTTGCTGTTCAAAATTGGTAATTGATTTGTAAACATGCTTTTATTTACATATACAAATGTTCTAACTGTAATAGAAATGTTTAAGAAACATTTCAAGAATTTTAAACTTATGTCAAATTTTGTGAATTTGTAGAAAAATTCTCTAAAATTTGTCAGTTGTTCTAATCAAAAAAGCTATAAATAAAAACAATAAAATTTATCATTTACAGAACCTGCGGTATGTTATATTCACAAGTATTTACAAAACATGCATGACAAAGTTTGAGCAGAACTCAATTTTTCACAAAACGTAAATAAAAATTACACTGCAGTCGTTATTACTGCAGGAACTTATTGTTCAAATGTTCAATAACTTCAAATGTTCAAACTTGAATTATAATTCACGCCGGTTAAAAATCCAAGCAGTTTTATAATCATCAAAAACAGGAATTTTTCAATAAAATTATTACTAAGAAAAGTGTATTTTGCTAAAAAATATCCTTTATAACCTAGTCGGTTACCTTAAGCACTACTAAATCACCGAAATCGTTAAACAGTTCAAACATTTTCGTTCCCTTGGATTCTTAATTACGGATCAGTTTTGCGTGTATACTTTGCTACACTTTAACAAATGGCTGCAGTCACTACATCCTTTAAGACGTGTTAGAAATCTTTCTCAATATTTTTAATGACTTATTTTTATGATTACTGTTTAAATGTATTATGAGATTGAATTAAAAATCTAGGTTCCATAACGATGATGATGTACGAAGCCCTAAATAAATACTTTTTTTCTTTTCATTTCTACTTTCTGTTTTCTTTTTCTATTACTGCTTAACTTTTTAATGAAAACGAAATTGATTTCAATTTTATTTAAATATTTAATGTTTTAATATATGTGACCATCAAATGCAGTACATATATTCAAATTTAACGTAAAAAAAGTTACTTAAAATTAAACGCTAATAATCTGAGAAATTTTTCTGTCAAATAGGACTTTCTGGAACTACTTGATTGGTACTTATACCTATGTGTTTAATATAAAAAGTGGCTTGAAACAATTTCTGGTCATTTATGATTTTAGTTAAATTGAACAAGCTGTTAATATTAAGAGAAAATTGAGAAACATTTGCTGTAAAAAAACATGCTATCAGTAACTATTTATTGAATGATTAATGGAAATATATGCAATTGTAATTCTATTCTGGGAAGCAGACTTTAAATTTTAATCCATTCATCGCATCGGATGATGTCGTTTCTGAGCTTGTCTTCGCAGAATACCCACTAAATACATTCGGATTAAATTTTCATTAAATCCATAAGTGTGTAAACTCTAAAATCAGAAGCTTTTAATATTACTGGTTCCGGGTACTGGACATTTTCGATCCCTTCCATACTATAAGGGGTGTTTAAATGAGAAGGTACCAAAGCTGGCTGCAACGAAACCGTTAATAATTTACGCATGCCATTATGAGAGAACGTAGTGATACATCCATGGATGCGATTGGAGTATCCAGCGGGTGTAGGATCATGCGCAGAATTTCGCATTTGTAGATTAGCTGTTACAACCAGCGTCGTCCAGTTGACGCAGTAGTGCTTGGGAGGACAGGATGGCCTTCAGATCGCAAAATTTGACAGAGGAGCAGAGATGCATTGTCCGATTTCAGGTAGCGGAAGGTGTCAGCCAGGTGAAGAAACCATTAACTCCGATGTGTTCTGCAAAATACAGCAAAACCTACGCAGATTCACCAGGAAAAAAATTGGGCCTCTCACAAAGGGTGTGGTTTTTTACTCCATGATAACGCGTGTGTCAATACGTCTCCAGGTTACTCACGTGGCACTGGCCAAGTTTAAGTGGGAGAAACTTGAGTATCTAACCTATATCCCGGAATTTTATCCTGCTATTTCCATGTGTTTGGTCCTTTGAAAAGCATCTGAAAGGGAAGCGCTTCATCTCGGACAGCAAATTCGAGAGCACTGGACAGGACTTGGTCTCGACACGATCCCTAAAATTATGGGAACAAACAATCCTTCGGTTAGTTAATCAGTGGGAGTGCTGTGCTAAGTCCTATGGTGAATATCTTTAATAAAGGCTTCGTTTATAGCCAGAGTATCGTTGGGTACCTTTTCATTTCAACAAATCTAATGTTCTTGAACTGTGGATGTAGAGTAAAATTGGTGCTTTCGTTTAGCGGTGGCTGTTTAAGCTTCGGGATGTTGTTAGCTGCAAATGTTGTTATTTGTTGTTGCTGTAGGAAGGTAGCTACAAATATCATACAATGTTTATCTATTCGATGTGTTTATGCATAACCCATATTTGATATTGCAGTATAAGTGACTTTCATCTATTTCTTTCATTGGTCATACATCAATAAGAGAGTGCATTTGATTGTTAACTTATTAATTTCTTTATAACTTACATAAATTATATATTCATTCTTTTTTTTCCAGGTAAGTGCCTTTGGATCTTATATTATTTCTTACAAAAAGGATATATCCTTGATTATACATCACTAAAATGATCTACTCAGGTAAAAACTTAAAAATTTTAAGTAGATTTAATGCTTTAGTGAAAATGCAAATTTTAAAGAAATACTTGTATATAAAAAAAAGAGTATTTTCCAAAATGAAAGCAAAGAAATAAAAGCTGCCTGAATTGAAAAAAAAGGTACTTTCTTAAAAAAGGAGCAGTTGAACTGAAATGTAATATAATTAGTGTTTAATGATCAATTTATTTGATGAGATGTGACATTTTTGCTCATATATTTGAATTTTATTCCGAGATTGTAAAACTTTGATTGTAATTTTCATTCATGAAATAAGGAATAATTATATATGATTATATAAAGGATCTACTTTCTAATAAAGTATGGGATAAAAGTGATTAATTCGTGTTGCAGGCGTGATAGAACAGTTACACCCCCTACGCGGGCAAATCAAGTATCATAATGTTTTCATCATGAATAAAGTAAATAAGAACTATGAACAAGAATTCGCATTGTAAAATTTCTGTAAACTTTACATTTCATGCTCGATATCTCGAAAATGAATTTGAAATGTTCTGTAAACTTTGCAGTTTTCTTCAAAAATGCCAATCTGCACCCATTGTGAAACGTTGAGAACTTGAAAAATTGGAGCACAAAATAACCCTTCTTCAGAAAATTACCCTTACATATATACAAGCATATTAAACAAAATGACATAAAATTTTGATTCAAACACTTCCATTAATTGCTTAATAGATATTGCTTTGTTGAATTTACAATTTTGTGATAAAAGTAGCACATTATTTTGGCACAAACTTTTTTTTTTTTGCATTTAAAAGATATGTCTCAGTTTTCTTGTTGACTATTCTAATTCTGGTCATTTATTTTTTGAAATCAAGATGAAATAACAACTTTTGGTCAATAAAAGATTAACAACATTAGCTATCATTGAAATACTATAAAGTGTATTTCGTAAAGAGAAGTAAAATTTGCTATCACTGCGGGGACTGGTTGTACAGCGAGCATTATGGGCTCGTCTCTAGTCTTGAAAAAATGAAAATAATAATGTCAATAATAATAAATTCAGCCTGTCGTTTAAGTTAAAAATAAATGTTGATGTTTAATTTAGTCTAGAATGCTTTTCTTTCATTTGACTACCAAAAATATTCTTGTCCCTAGAGAAGTTTTCCAGAGCTCAAATGTATCAAGTGACTTATGCGGAATACTGTACCCTAAAAGAAACAGACACACATGCAAATTATTATTATAGAAAACCATTTTTTCATAGTATTTTTAAATTACAGAAAATTTACTTTGACAGAAAGTTAGAATTAATACAAATTGAGGAATCATTTGGGAACACAATAGTAACTTCGATGCAGTTTAAACTTTTTTTTGTAAAACTTTTGACACTAGTGCTTTTGTTTTCTGCTTAGTTAAAGTTTGGGAGTTCTTACATGAAACATTTAATTGGAGCTATTTTGCCAGCCTGGAACAAATGGAAAAGAATCAATATTTATTACAATTTTACCAATATATTGGCTGATTCTGATACACATTATTTTCTAATGTGTATCTTTCTGATACACAGTATTTTTAACCGACTTCAAAAAAGAAGGAGGTTCTCAATTCAAAGCGTGTGTTTTTTTTTTTTTTTTCGTTTGTTTGCACATAACATCTGATCTACTGAACCGATTTGGACGATTTCTTTTAATCGATAGGAGATGGTGTAACTTAGGTACCATGTACTCATATGACGCTATTTGTTCACTAGAAAAAAAGTTATGATCGAAAAACTAAAATGTCATGTTATTTAAAACAATATGTGCTATCGTAAATCCTTACTTCAATGAGCGACCCGATGGTCAAGTAGGTAAACGCGTCAGGTTGAAGTTCCTGATGGAATGAGATCGAGTCCAGGTTTGCAAGGATTTTTTTGAACAGCTGCATGGTTTTTTAACTATATTTTGATTATTTTAAGTGCATTTACGCTAAAAAGAATAAATTAAAATATTTTTGGAAAAATAAAATAGAACCAACTTCAGTTGGAAATTGCTCTAAAAAGTAAAAAAATACTTTTTTTCTTTGAACACCATCAAAACTATTTTTAAACATAAGTTTTGAAGTCAGCGCAAAAACAATGTATAGAATCATACGCAACTGCAATTCAACTATAAATATAAATTTTAATGGATACATTTCATTGATTACCACACATTCGTGTAATGGTACAAATATTCTTCTTTTAATGTTCAATGGTTTCTCTAAAAAATGTTGGCAAAATGTGGTTAAATATCATTTTATCTATCGTTTTTGCACCGATTACAAAACTTATGTTTAAAAGTAGTTTCGATGGTTTTAAAAGAAAAAAAATATTTTATATTTTTTAGAGCAATTTCCAACTGAAGTCGGTTCCATTTTTTTCCAAAAATATTTTATGTGATATGAATACTTAGCTAATGGAAATGTTTTTTATTATGAAAACCGTTGAAATGATTTTATCATAGGTAGCAGAAACCAACACTAAGAAGCCTTAAAACAATAATAATAATAAAATATCATTTATTAGTTGGACGTATTTTCATCGTAGATTGATCAATACGAAGTTTTTGTGAAAAAAAAGCAAAAATTTTCTTTTCCTACTTTTTTTTAACATCGTTATGGTATTTGATCAATAAATTTCCAAAAACAAAAACAGGATGCTTGAAAAGTTGTTTCTGAGTTAATTTCAAGCCATTGTTGTTCTACATTGGTTTATTCTCACTTTCATTATTTATGAATGGCAACACTCATGACCTACTGCGTAGAACTGTTAAAGTTGACTTGCGGAAGATATATGCTTTTTGGTATTGATTTTCATTTATTTTTAACAGCCTTTTCGGAAATAGAATATAATATTTTTACTGTGCCTGCTTTTAGAGTATCAGGTGTTTGTGTGTGCAATGTATTTTGAATAGATTGGCTTTTAGTAACTAAATGGTTACAAAATTGTTAATATGTTTGCAATGTTTTTCTTTAATTGGGAGAATTCTTGATTTAGCTATGCCATGACATTTCCAGGCCATCTTTATTAGCTTCTTAAGAACAAACTCACACTTGAGTTTTGAAATCTACTAAATGCAAACCAATTATATCATCAAAATGTAGTGTCTTAGTTTAAAATTGCTTTGAATTCCCAATGGCTTTTTATCCAGCTCTACTTTTTTTTGGGGTTATTAGATAAAAGGCTGGATGATACAGCTGTATTTTAAAAGGACATTTTCACTATTATTTGCTCCTAACTACATGCAAAAATATTGCTTATTGCATTATGCAATGCATGAGCATTTTTTTTTTCTGGTCTTCCCTGCTAGAGCCAACACTCTATTACGCTGAAAATTGACGGAAACTCAAAAAAAAAAAAAAAAAAATTGACGAATCAAGTGTTGAAACTGTTGAAATTTTGTCCTTCTGACGTCTGTACACGAACACTAGTGGATTTTCGGAAGAATACATTAGGAGGAGGGGCATACACGGGAAATACCAATTCCTTTACGTTTAAAGCAAGTAAATAAATAACATGAAATGAATAAATAACAAATTATTAATGCATATCAATGAAAAAAAAACTGTGTAAGCAACAGTCGATATTCAAAAAGGAAATTTTCTTGAAGTTTACACTATCCGCTATATGTAATGAGAATGTATTGAGTACGTCGGCAGATTAAGGTTTTTCTCCTGTTCAACTAAAAAGAAAAACGGACTTTGTTTGCATCAGCTTTTTTTACTTACTATGCTGTAAACTTCTAAACTTTAACGATGCTGTAAACTTCAGACTGAACTTCTAAGGAGCAAAGCGTGTCAACATTTTTTACATTTCCCTTCGAGATACTTCTATTCCATGCTGATTTGGTTCGGCTGTTGATTTTAAAAGTTTTGCTCTCCAGTCCCACAAATGTCTAAATATCAAGTTATGCAGACGTAAGTAAATCCTTTAAAAATTCAAGATTTTATTGAACCAAACTTTGTAAGAAACAAAGTTTGGCGCAGCAATCTTATAAAATGTTGTTTAAATATTTTTATGCATTAAAAGTATATGTCATACAAAATGATTAAGATATCCGTACATTATTTGACCATTATTTCGTATCTCAGCACCAGAACCACGTAAGCCCAAAAATGACGATTTTCACTTTATTACTGAAATCTATGTAGCATCTTATTCCGCATCAATCCATGAGAACGTTATTTCATAAAAGAAATGTCTGAGTGCGAGTCTGATCCTTTGTATGCATCTGGAAATCGTTTTCGCCTTCTCCTGAAAATTTAAGAAGATGGACTTTATTCTGGTTCTGAGGTGCAGTATTTATTTGAGCAATCATTTCAAAGCGATTTGATCAAACCCACGTTAAACCACTACTTTCACGTGTCAATCCGTTTCGCCTTCACATAACGTTGTACTATGCTTATGTTAGTCATGAAACTTTTTTTTTTTTTAATAATAAGACACGTTTCAGTGAGATTTTTTCTTCCTGTTGGATTTTTGCATGCAACCCAATGGTAATATTATTTTAATCTTTTCCTCAAACGTGTCGTATTTGATGAAATGCCCGACATTATTTTCATGCAAATGTGATGCGTATATTGATAATTTGCAAAGTATCTTGTTGCCTGTGAAATAGTCGAAGATTACAAGTGAGATAGAGTCATTAATTGTTTATCATTCTTCATAATGGAGCGGCGAGTTATCTACTTATATTAAAAACTGAGTATCTTTCTAACTATCTTTCTTTCTAACTATCTTTCTTTCTATGTCACGCTTCTTTCTCCTGAACGCCAATGACCTGAAAGTCGAACCAGGTACCGATAGATAGGTAATTTTTCAGGCTTCATTAGTTTCAATTGATATAATTATACGATTTTAATTAGCAAAGATATCAATTAATAAGTAGTCAAGTTTAAAGCGATTAAGCCTAATAAATGATTAAATATGAAATCCATTCTTGCAAACCGTCGTTGCTATGAAACAGTGATAACAATGATAATGAGAATTTTGAATGAAGGCTTAACTAAATCAAACACGAAACTCATAAGCGGGCCACTTACGTAGAATTTTTATCGCTAGCTACTTGTAATATTTTGAAACATTCATTTGTTGAAAAGCCATCTACTTATAGTAAAAACTGAGTGTCTATGTCTGCTTTTTTTCTTTGAGCGAGCTGAACTTACTGAAACTCTCCTCACCGTCTTGAAAGCGCGAAGCATCTCAATAATTCGAATGATTTTTTATGTAGGAAAAAAGTAAAGGCGTGAAGCTCCTATTAGCGAGCCGCCTTGGCGGGGAGTACTTTCTTGAAATTTTTCTCACTACTTTCAAGGCACGAAGTGCCCGTGCAACGCCGGGCCACGTGCGTGGTATGTCTTGAAATCGAATGAACATTAAATTATATCAAATAATATAACTTCAGAATGAGGTAAAAGTTAGAGAGGGGAGACGTTATGCATCAACATGCCGCAGGAAGCTAATCTAGCTGCCCTGGCAGCTAGTTTTTTTTAAATGTTGAGTAAATTTGCTTTTGCCAGTGAAAACAATACGGAATCCAAGCTTGAAATGAGATCTTGCCTTGCGGGAGGACATTTCTTTGTGAATCTAATGTCATATATCAGGGCTCTCCAACCTACGGCCCGCGGGCCGGATCCGGCCCGCAAGCAGATTTGTTCCGGCCCGTGGAAAAAAATTGTTTTTTCAATCCTCCCTCTTTTTTTCAAAAAATATATATTTTTTAATTAAATTAATCAGAACAGTGACGATCTCATAGTGAATACGTCAAATGATAAAAAAAAATCTATTCAAACTTTAATGCAGGCTTTAATTTTTTTTTTTTTTTTTACTTTCGACGGTAATTCCCATCTCTCTTTGTTACCCTTTCCGAGAACAAATCTCTTTTCTCTGCTTCACATTCTCCCGTTAGTCCCCTAGCATTGGACATTTCCTGTCCTCAGGGCAAACATGTGCGCTAGAGTGAAATTTAAAATCACGGAGGAATTGGCTGTTGTTCACTCTATGGAGAGCAATAGTGACCGGAGACAAAATTTTCAGTAAAGTAAGGGCCCTGCTCCACATTGACGCAAAGCAGAAAAATAAAGCAGAAACGTAAAATGGATTACATAGTGTTCTTACGGAAAGTACCCGGATTTTCGGTTTCGGTCGCGTTGTACGCTGATGTGGAGCAGGGCCCTAAGTGAGACCATTTCTGATCTCGGGCTTGATTTCACACGTCTAAGAGGTGTCGCTACAGATGGAGGAAAAATATGTCTGGCACAAAAATTGGAGTAGTTGGAAACATATGTAATTCTGTGAAAACAGCTGGAGGAATTAAACCTATGGTTTTTCACTGTATTATCCATCAACAAGCGTTGTGCGGGAAACACATGGATGTAGCTGAAGTAATGGATGTAGTTGTCAAAACAGTTAACTTTATTAGATCCAGTTCTCCTCAACATCGCCAATTCAAAAATTTTCTTGCTGAAATTGACAGCGTTTATCCAGATGTTCCTTACCATTGTGAAGTTCGCTGGCTAAGTAGAGGCAAAATATTGCAGCGATTTTTTGAACTTCGAGAAGCGATTGATATTTTTATGACTGAACGTCGGCATCCTGAGTACCTGAACTTTCTGACAGTGTATTTGTCTAGAAATTGGCTTATCTTGTTGATCTCACCACACATATTAATTTTTTGCATTTAAAGCTGCAAGGGAAAACTCCGCAATTTGTGACTTATACTGGCATGTCAAAGCTTTCAAACAAAAACTCATGCTTTTCGAGAAGCATTTAGGATCGATGAACTTTGATCACTTTGAAACGTGTAAAAACTTAGGTGCATTAAGTACTGCTTCCTTTCCCAAGGTATAGGTTTTGGTTATCATGTCTAACCTACGAGAAGAATTTAAGAGCCGTTTTGCAGACTTTGACCGTGCATCAGATGATATCCAGATTTTTCAAAACCATTTTAACTGCGATATAGACAAAGGGCCTACTGAAATCCAACTTGAAGTCAGTGAACTTACTACCAACGACTCACTCAAGACTGCTTTCCAGGAATGCCAAAAAGAAGGTAATCTACTTTCATTTCACAGTTCTCTCCCGGAAAAAGGCTTTAAGAACTTAAAAAATCACGCTCGAGTTATGTTTTCTCTTTTTGGGTCTACCTACAAGTGTGAGCAGACATTTTCAAAAATGAAGTACGTTAAATCTAAGTACAGATCCTGTTTATCAAATGAGCATTTAAAATCAACTTTAATGATCGGAACTACAAAGTTTGACCCTAAATGGACTGAAATTTTAAGAGACAAACAAATGCAATCTTCTCATTAAAATTGTCCTAAGCGTTGCACTTTCTCTGTCCTCATTTATTGTTAAGTTTCTTATCATCCTTAATACATAAAATTCATTTAAAAAAATGTAGTACATTGCAAGGATTTAGCTTTTAGTCTCGTTTGGCTTTTTTTTAACTCCTTTTGGAGAGCAAAATACATTTTGTGGAAAAAAATGACTTTTATTTCAATTTTCTGAACTGTTTTCTAAATTTTACGAGTTTCCGTAATGTTACCAAAAAAAAAAAAAAAAATCTGAACTGAACTATTTTTGGACCGTTGGCCCGCCTCGCTTCCAAAAAATTTCAATTTGGCCCCCGAGGAAAAAAGGTTGGAGACCCCTGTCATATATTCTGAGCTTTGTGCTGTAAGACCTGCTAATATACGTATTGATTAATGAGTAAAAGAAAGATCTACACGAAATTTCACAGACTAAACTAAAGTGACTGAATATATTATAATAATAAATCTGAACAATAAGAAAAAAAAGGTTAAAAATAAATATATTCTAAAATAATTGAAATGATAAATTTGCTTGAATACATTCTGCAATTATTGAGCTAATAAATTTGTTGAAGAGTCAATAGAAATATATAACTCTGTACCATAATTAACCAATTTCGGAAGTGAAATAAGTCTTTTATATGTTGTCCCAGGTGTTAAAATGCCTTTTAAACATAGTACTGGTATAACTGTTAACCACTCTTCGATGGGTAAGTACACACCTTATAGAACTTTAATTATATCTGTTGTTTATGCTTAATTTCTCTAAGGAATAATTTGAAATTTGAATTATTTTACTTTAAAGCTCATGTTTCGTAACTACCGAAATAGCAACATTAAAAATTTAATTATAAATATTTACTCTTGTAGTTTATTTACTAATTTCATTTTACTACATTTCACAATAATATTTACCTTCATCTTATCTATATTAGGAAATAAATAATAATGCAATTTAATTCATTACAAGCGTATTTTTGCTGAACTGCAATATTGTATTTTCTTCAATAATTCCGGGAGAAACTTTGTTTCCAAAAATTAATAACTTGGAATTGAAAGTTTTCTCGTCACTAATTTTTCTATTAAGAGTTTTTGACGTATATATATAGTGCCGTAAAAAAAAAAGCCTCGGGTGCTGCACTAAGTAGGAAATGTGTTTTACTAAGAAAAGTACGACCTTTATCAAGGCTTCACTAGATAGCGTTTTATACAGGCATCATTACTCAGAACATCAATGGTAAAGATTTACCCGCTAGAGAGCGCTGAACAAGGACCACCCAAATGTTTGTTTACATTTATTAGCATATTGTTTCTGCTGTAAAAAGTGATGTTTATCCTATCTTTTAGGGTTAAAAAATATTGATATAGTTAACTGAAGTGGAGTACAGAGTGAATTGATGCCGAAGGCCTTATTAGTACTGCTTTTTAGGGGAAATAAATTCCCCTTTCAGGTAAAGTTGGTCACAACTTATGATTCAGTCATACGACATTCATTCATCTGTTTACTTTCTTCGAAATTAACAACATATAGCAATGGCGTTCAATTTTGACATATCTGCATTAATAAAATATACGCTTAAATTCACCGACGATAAATAAAAAATGTAGCAATGAAATAATATTGTTCTAATTTACTATTTTGTTTCATTATTGTTGCTCACACGATCTTAATTGCTACGCAAAAGTTCAGATGCTCATTTTGATGGCGTTGACGCATCAGAGCGGTAAATGGCGAATCTATTCGTAGAGACATTTCATTTTTTCATTTTGATGCCTAAGAATGAAATGTACCGTAATGAAGCGATGGTGTACAATAGAAAGACGATTGACAACAAAACATACTAATTTTTTAGTAACAACGAAATGAGTATATATAATAGCTTGGTACTAAAGAGCAATACAAGTACGAAAAAAATAAACAAAACTACAATATTGCGACGACCAACTGTATCATGGCGAACTGTAAAGTTCTATGGCAACCCATTGGTAGTATTGGCTCGCTTAGCGAATAGATTCGCCATTTATCGCTCTGCGGTGCCAGTGTCGTTTCATAGTTAATTAATAATTAGAATCAATTAAAATGAAAAATAATTCGCTAACTAATTAAAATAAGCCGTTAAAATGCAGAATAAACCAACAAATAAAACAAGCTATTAAATAACGTTTAAATATACTAAAATAGAATTGAATGCCAAATTGTAAAATTGTCGCCAACAAATTAACTTTAATTTTGTCCTTTATTATCTGATTTGTACATAATGATGGTTACCATAAAATTCGATAGATGTCGCTGGACAAAGACCACCGTTTTTATCCCAAGGATTTTGATCAAATGAAACAGCCTGTATAAAACGCTATCTAGTGAAGCCTTGCCTTTATTGAAGCAAAACCTCTTCTGGATCACATGATTTTGCTTTGTCATATTTACAAATTAAGTGGCACGAACAAAAAAGAAAGAAAGAAAGGGAACACAAAGAAAAAAATTCAAACTGTTTAAGTTTGGCTTAGCAATTTTTATCAATAGATTAAATAAAAGAAAATTGCAAATTGCAGAGACGACTCGAGAAACATCAGTATCCTAGTCAGCTATCGTATATACATTATACATACGCTGGCGTCCAAAATTTAATTACAACCAAACTGATCACAGATCATTTTATTTGTATTTCATATTTTTTGTAAAACAGTTGCCATATCAATTTGAGGGGGGGGGGGAGGAATGCTGTTTTGAAGAAGTTTTAACTTTCAAGAATTGACTTTATTTCTTTATTATTTTAGTCTGTTTTGTGGTTTTCATATTAGATTTTTTGCGATAGGCGCTTTGGAACAGTTTGAATTTCAGTGATATGCAAAAGATCATAGTACTAGTATGAAAAAATTACAGGATTATTTTGCTAACAAATTGCATTTTCTTGTTTAAAAATAAGCTGCCTTTTTAATTGAAAATATTTACTAGCGAATACTTAAATGATCGTATTGTTTTATATAATGTATTCTATTAAATATAAAAAAAAACCTTGATATCTACCGCAAAAACAGATTTTCCTATTTTTGGGAGCATTAATAATAAATATAAGTTGAGTTGAAGTGAGTTCGATATTTTGGGAATTGTGTATTCGGAAATGCTAAGTTTTCCACACCCTTTCATTATCAAGCCAATTATGTAATTCACGCTCTAATTTATCTACGGTTGCTACCTCCTCAAAAAACACGCTTGGTATCGATGGCAAATTTTGCCAAACGACGCCAAGAAAGTGGTATGTTATAAATTTCGTTAATATTCTGTTTCTTTTTTTTTTTTTTTCACGAGAAACTTTTTCAGCGTTCTTTTTGATTTTGAGCCAAACCTAAGTTGCTATGGAAGCCCACGCGATCTGATCTATAATGACGTCAGCTGGTCGTCACGTGACGCCTCATTCTGTAAGAAGATGAGCAAGCGTGTTTCAGGAATTAATGAGGGTGGCGGAATTTTTGAAAAAGGTTTTTCGGATTGAATGTTAATAAGCTACAGCTGAGGAAAAAAATTAATTAAAACTACCCTTTCCATTTCTAAATCTGCATGACTCTTTGCCATTGTTGGATTTACAATAAATGTCGCAAATAGCTTACCTCTGGAGTTCTTTGTGGAAGAATTTCAAACAAGATTCGGTGAAATTAATTTTAGTTTGGAAGTAGATTGCATAGATGCATTTGCTTTTTAAAAGAAATTATTAAAACATATTAAGTGATGTTATGAGTAGAAAAAGCTCTGCTGCTGTCCATTGCAAATTTTATAGTTTTAGAAATATTAGACACTAGCTTCCATTTATTATGCATTTTCCTGGTTTTATTTGTTTCTACTCTAATTATTTTTTTTTCCATACGAAATTCTTTTTGTTCCATGTTCATGCATTTTGAATCATAACGTGCATAAACTCATTTATCGCTGAACAGTTTATTTTACTGGATTATAATAATGTTACTGGAAATTTTACTGGAAATTTTCTGCTAAAAATGATGTCAGTTTGAAGTTTCTGAGCATTAGAAGAGCTGGAAAAGAAAGGCTAGGAAAGAAAACTTCCTTCTTCTTTTAAACTTAGGTAATGTTTCTGTTGGTTTCTGTAAGCAACAACATTTTTCTTATTTTCTCTTTTGGATTATTTTCATATCATACTTTTAATTAATTACAATTGGATAACAACTAAAATTGAGTATTCTTTCTGCGATATCAATTTAGAACCAAATGACCCTTTAATTTTATACCACGAACAAAGCCGTGTGGGTACCTAGTTAAAACAAAAACTTGCATTTTTTTTTCAAACTGTTTTTTTTTTTTTTTTAGTTTACTAAAATACAATTGAAAAGAAATTACGGCATGAAAACTCTGCCACTGGAATACATGCAGCCAAATCTTAAATGAGTATAGAATGTGTAACTTGTGTTAGAATTAGCCACTACTTGTCATTTAACTAAGATATAACCAAACCCAACAGAATGAAGAAAATGTATTTTATCAGCTCTTAATTTGATACTCGTGTACATTGTAAGGCATGTTGCTAACAATTGTAAAATGTATTATCGTTCAGGATTACTTTTGTGTACATGATTTCTCTAAATAAAACAACATAAACTCCCAAAATACTTTTGATTATCAAAATTTAAAAAGTTCTTCGTATAAAACGTATTAAAATTCATTATTGCATTGTACTTTAAAGTTATGCTGGTGCGTAAGTCGACTTTAAATTATGCCATGTGGAAATATAAATGAAAAATGAGTTATTTTATTAAAAATTAAATTTAATGCAACTATATGACGCAGAAAAATCAAATTTCCAAAAGTTTTAAGACCTTTTTATACATTATCACATCACAAGTTTTCTAACATTTATCATAGTTAGCTCTCGGTTATTCAAATTCATTGAAAACGAATTATGGCTGAAAGGATCTATCTTTTTAATCCGCGTATGACTGTGTTCATAAGTAATGCTATTTATTGCTTTCCGGATAAGGCAAGCTACAGTGCTACACTGCAGAAAATTAGCTGTTGTTTCTACAGTATAATACTGGCAGCAGAGGATCCAACTTAAAACTGTAAAAGCACAGTAATAAACTAAAACTAGCTATTTTACTGTTTATAATTGTAAAACGAGCAATTTCGCAGTTTATGACTGTAAAATTTGCAATATTTCTGTAAAATTATCTATATTATATTGTGAAAACAGCAGTATAATACTGACAGCAGAGGTTCCAGCTTAAAATCAGAAATGCACCGTAATAAATTGTGAAACTAGCAATTTTACTGTTTACTACTGTAAACCAGCAGTTTTAGTTTACTACTGTAAAATTAGCAATTTCAGTTTACTGCTGTAAAATTACTGTAAAATTTGCTGTAATATACTGTAAAAACATCTGTTTTTTACAGTGTACGATTTAGACGGTTTATTCTTGCAGGTATCTTTAAGCTCATTTTGACTAGGTTTGACGGTACTGCGCAGACTTTAACAATGTAGGTAAAACAGTTTGAACAATTGCAAAACTGCATTAAAGCGTAGCGTTATTTAAACATTGCAAGTTGCCTTGAGAAGTAATGATCCTTTTAGCCGGCCACCTCGTCTAGTGGTCAGCGACGTCTGACCGTGCTGCGGTGGCTCCGGGTTCGAGTCCCAGCTGGGGCATGGGCGTACTTTCTCTCTCTCTCATGTCATTGTCCTTTCTGTGTGTGTGAAAGTGAGTTGTGAATGAATGCCTACCCTATGAAAGGGTCCTTATGGCATGTGTGATGAGCAAAAAAACGGTCTTCCGCCTAAATGGTGCTCTTAAAAACGGAAGCCGTATCATTACCCCATCCTTCATGGACCTGGTCTAGCTCTGCTGCCAACGGGGGCATGTAACAACATGAGCCTTTTATTTGCCATGCGACTGTACTGCGCGCACCTGTGTGTGTGGTTGAAAATGATTGAGAGGACTCGAAGCTTTCCATTGCCACCTATTTCAGTTGCTTACGAGCTCTCAGAGTGGTGATACGTCGTTTTTGATGAGCTTCAGCACAGAGCCATTGCAATGTTTAGGCTGTAGAGAGCTTTGGAGCAAACGCTTTAGTACATGAGCTGACTTAGGTTCACCTACCCTCATCGAGTTTCCCAATGTGTTGCATGTAAAAATGTTGATACACATATTACAAAAAGCCTGGTGTGAGGCAGACTAAAGAAAAATGCTCCTTTCATAGGGTTGTCGCAATTTTAAAATTTCAGTAATGGGAACATTTTGCAGATTTTCTTCAGTCATCTTCAATTTAAGAAGAATAGCAGAAAGAAAAATTTCTGCAGTTGTTTTGCAGATTTTTTCTAATGCACCTAATTCAGAGCAGCACATAATTTATTGGTAACATAATCATATTTTCCTACAAAAATGTAGAGTTTTGATGTGAATAAGTGTTATTTTCGAGAAATTTAGATCTGCTTTTAATTTTCAAAAAAACTTCAGATAAACTGCAGATTCTTGCAAAATGTAAAGATATGTGCAGAAAAACTGCAGTTTTACTCAACTATTGGAATTTCAAACTGCTACAACCCTATGATTGGATTGTTTTTGTTTATATAGCCATATGCCATCGTGTTAGGAATATTTTTATCTACATTTTTATGCATTACTTTTTTGGGAAACTCGATAAGGGTAAGTTATCCTAAGTCAGATCTTAGACTACTATGCAATGAAATATTTCGAAGAATTTCCAAAGACGGCGAAGGAAACGTTTGCTTTGCTCACTCATCAGTCTATCAAGGATGTTTGCTTGTCGTACTCGCAGGTCAAAAAATGGCACAAGTCGTTCAAAGAAGGTTTGGAAGAAGTGTCCAATGAGGCCCACTCTGGGCATCCGTCAACATTGTGATCAGACGATAATGTCACTCATGTACGGGATTTGCTGAGCACAGACCACCGAATGAGTGTCCGTTTTATGAACAATTAAAACTCAAAAGACTCAATCACAGAGTTCCCCGAGTCCGACCAAAGAGTTCCAGTCGTCCAAACATTAAAACATGCATCACATATCCTTCGTTGTCAACTCCTATCTGCATCTGCTTTAATGGTTCCACATTTCCTCTATAGCCTCGGAAGACTTCTTGTACTCAAGGGGGGGGGGGACATGAAAAGAAAGCATCTGGTGACCGTGGATAACAGTCAAAAAACGAGGTGCCTTAATAGCATTCCCAAAAGCGAGTATCAGAGAGCCTAACATTCACGGAAAACAAGTTGGCAAATGTTTATAGATTCAAGAGGAAACTATTTTAAGTGTTCAATTGTGTTACATGTTCATCATTGTATACATTTTTCAAAGGCTAATTACTTTTACTTATACGAAATATGTGTCAACAGCTAATTTTCAAGTGTTTTTAAAAAAATAAAAAGGAGAAAACTGATATTATAACCTTGCCAGTAGGGTGCAGAATTGGTCGTCCTACAACAACTTTTAATGTCAAAAGTACTAGAAAATATGACGCGAAACAAGTTCATCCACATTGTCCCAAGTCAACTTAAATTAATGTAAAACGAGAGCTCCAAACTAAAAAGAAAAATATCTTGATCAATCATCTATCGATATTTATATGACTTAAAGAATCGTTAAAATACATTTCGCTGTTAAGCGCTCCGGTGAAATCTCAACGACATAAAAATCAATCAAAGGTGGAAGAAGAGATCGTTTCATTGTATCCTCATTTTTTCGTTGTGCTATAAAGTACCTTTGCAGATCATTGGAAGAAATTAATATCTAGCAAATAGAGCTTACCGGTCTCCCTCGATGAAGTCGAATTTATGATCGATTGGAGATTTATGGATATCCGATGGCGAAATGGTCACGACAGATCGTTCCGTGCGTTGGACACCTCGTTTCTTTTGTTCCACTGTATCGATGTTCCACGAATTCATTTCTAGACTTGTTTCGAAAGAGTTATTGTCGGAACTCCGTTTGATGATTTTGTTTTGTGTATTGATCGAATATCGTGTGCTAAGATGTATACTAGTTAGCGAATTTCCTTAAAATACTCGAACAAAACTTCAGAAAGTTTTAGTCGTCTCTAGATTACTTTGAAATATCTGTAAATAACAATTAACATCACTTGTAAATTGAAAAGTTTTAGTACTGTTGAGGGATTAGTTCTTGCAGAAATAAATAACATCCTGCAATTTGGAATTTAAAAGTGTTGAGACGACCAAGAAGTCAAAGTTACTGGTACTTAAAATATAAAAAAGTGACACATCGTTACAGCAGTGGTCAATTTTTCCCGAGCATTAGTTCAGCAGTGTTTGTCTTTTATTTGAAACTTCGGGAACACGGGGGTAAAGCGAAAATTTTTAGACGTATAAGACTACATTAACCTTTTTATGACAGATCGCTTTGTTGATTTTATTGATTAGGACTTAGATTCTGCTGTGCCATAAAAACTGCCTCTCTGTATGAAACAATCCACCAATTTAAACAAGACATTTTACCACATTAACTGTTTGTCTGCCTGTTGAAACGTTGTAGTATTTGGACTTTGCGTGTTTAAGGTATAATACAAAATGAAAATTCAACATTAGGTCAACAGTGTTTTTTCACCATCCGAATTTAGACCCTTCAGACAATATACATGCATGTTTGAGTTTGTTCTTCTTTCCTTCTCAAAGCACAGAGAGAATGATACCAATCTGGATGTTTGCCCTTATGCAAAACTTCCAAAATGTGGTTTCTGAAAAAAAAGTTCTGTTGAGTTCGCCTTCTGTATCCGTGAAACCTCGTAGAATTTATTGTATCTGCAACCGTGATGTCTCTTGATGGAACAAATATAATAATGATGAACTTTTTTTAAAGGCACTAGGTCCTCATTTAGAAATATTTTATGAAGTTCGAATACAATGTCGAATGAAAGGTAGAAACAAGAAGTTCTGTCAAGAACTAAACAAGCCTACTTTCCCGTACATCGACATCGGCATTGTAGCATCTGATCAATATTCTCTTGAATATCTGAAACTGAAAATTATGTCAAACATACCTTTATAGCACTTAAAGCTGATTTCTAAAAGCAAAATATACCCCTCTCATCAGATGAAATGGACACGTAAAAAGTAAATAAACGAGTAAATAAAGTTTTGTCGCACCTTTTAAAGAATGTAACTGTTATAGTTCTTCCGTAGAAAAATTCCACAATCGTTTTCAAAAGAAAAAAAATAATAAATAAAATAAAAGTACAAAGAACATCAAAACACATTTTATCAAAGAAAGAAAAAAAAAACCTCGTTCGTTAGTAAAATGTCTCGACTTTTATTTTTAATCCGTTGCCAGTTGTTAAATATAAATAAAGAATAAAATGCTCTCGTGAATGAAAAATTTTTGTAAACAGAAAAAAATCGTCTGCCAAAAAAAAATAATAATAATAATAAATTAAACAAAAAAAATAAACAAATAAAAAAAATCGTCTGCCCAGTCAGTCATTTTTTTCTGAGTCTGTATTTCCGCCATGTTTGCGGAGTCGGAGTCGGAATAAGAGTCCTCACAGAAGATTATTCAGAAACGTACTTTACAATACATTATTTATCAAAACCATTTTTTTACAAAGTTAGGTTGAAGGAAATCCGCCTTTAAGTTCAGAATCAACATTCAATTTAAATTTCCCAGTAGGCGCTCATGTTAAAAAATTTTCTGAACGGTTCATCATTGAACGAAAAATGGTTCAAATTGAAAAGTGAAATATGGGAATGAGTCTCTCCGAAATCTTTCGAACAAAAAAAAGTTTATTCAATTCGGACGGTTCACTTAAAAGTTATTAGGTGGGAAACGGTTGCTTGAACGGTTCAATGTTGAACGAAAAAATTTTCAAATTGAAAGTTTAAATACGGTAATGAAGTATCCTTGCCGAGATCTTTCGAACAAAAAAATGTTTATTTAAATCGGACTGTTCACTTAAAAGTTATTAGGGGGTAGAGCTTCTTTGAATGGTTCAATGTTGAACGAAAAATTGTTCAAATCGAAAATGTAGTACGGAATGAGTATCCTGAAAGATCTTTCGAATCAAAAAAGTCCTCACAGAGATTATTCAGAAAAGTTCTTTGCAACATTATTTATCAAAACATTTTTAGAAAGTTAGTTGAGGAATCCGACTTGAGTTCAGATCAACATTCAACTTAAATTCCCGTAGGCGCTAATGTTAAATTTTTTCTGAACGGTCAATATTGAACGAAAATGGTTCAAATCAAAAGCGAAATATGGGAATGAGCCTCTCCGAGATCTTTCAAACAAAAAAAAAGTTTATTCCATTCGGATGGTTCACTCAAAAGTTATTAGGTGGGGAAAGGTTGCTTGAACGGTTCAATGTTGAACGAAAAAATGTTCAAATTGAAAATTTAAATACGGTAATGAAGTATCCTTGCCGAGATCCTTCGAACAAAAAAAAAGTTTGTTTAAATCGGACTGTTCACTCAAAAGTTATTAGGGATGACAGCTTGTTTGAACGGTTCAATGTTGAACGAAAAATTGTTCAAATCGAAAATGTAGATACGGGAATGAAGTATCCTTGAAAAGATCTTTCGAACAAAAAAAAGTTTGTTCAAATCGGACTGTTAACTAAAAAGTTAGTCTCGCGGGACAGGTTGTTTGAACGGCTCAAAGTTGAACCAAAAATTGTTCAAATCGAAAAATCAAATATGTAGAGCTGTACTCGCAGAGATCTTTCCAACAAAAAAAAAAAATTCGTTCAAATCGGAATGTTCATTCAAAAGTTATTAGGGGGGGGGGGGCGGCAGACAGACCGACCGACCGACACACAAATTCCCCATCTCAATACCCTACTTTCAAATTTTTAATTTTTCGATATTTATTTCTTTTTTTTTTTTTTGTTTCTTTTTGTCTTTGTTTTGGACTTGGCGATATTTTTTGAACTTGGCGATATTTTTTGAACTTGGCGATATTTTTTGAACTTGGCGATATTTTTTGGACTTAGCGATATTTTTTGGGCTTGGCGATATTTTTAGATGCATTGGGCCACTTTTAATGCTTTTTTCGTCTCTTTTATTTTTAACGGGAAAGTAGGCTAAAAACAGCTGAATCGAAACAATCCGCTCTTTTGCTCTCCTCACGGAGCTGATATTTTTTATTGAACTTAATTCCCTTTAAATGCAAATTTTTCTTTTTTTTAATTGAAATTATCCATTCATGTTTTGACAAGTTAAATTCAATTCAAAACAGGTGGTTTTTCAGTTTTAGTGCTTAAAAGTCCATGCCACAGAAAACAATACAAAGATTTAAAACATGAAGATGCACACTTCTTTTTTGAGCACCATCTTTAGACACACAAGCAACCATATGTAGACTTGCTTACGAAGAATTGCGTTTAGACAAAGATAGAGAGAAGAAGGTATATCTGTATAAATTTATCTTCATGGTCTGTTAATTTAAAATGAACTTGAATGAATAAATATGCAAAAAAAGTACTACCCAATTGCTCGGACTGAATAAAGTATATATTCTAAAGTTAAACTGTGTGCTGATGCAAAAATATTTTATCGTAGAATATATTGCACATATTAATTATAAATTTTGAAGAAACCTACTTTATTATTTAAAAGACCAATGCCGATAGTTGCTATTAAATAAATTGTGATAGAAATAACAAATGATTAATAATTTCTATAAATGAGTAATTACTCAAAATAATATTGAGTCAATATTTCTTTATTTTAAACCAGATCATTTACATTTTATCACGTTTTTTAAACTTTTTGCTGTACAAATGAAATATAAAGTATTGTACAGTTGTCCTATGTAAAAAAATAAAAAAAAAATATATGCGTTTTAAATCAATTGCTATCCTAACTAAAAGTTATCTTGCCATTTAGTAAAACTTTGAGCCCCATCAAAAATGACATACTAAAGATTTTTTTTTTCATTTCAGTAGTGAAACTCAAAACCAGAGCCTGATTACCGCGGGGGCACGTGAGGCACAGGCCCCTCCTCTTAGATTTCAAGGGGGCCTAAAATCCCTTACTTTATCCATGCCTCCTAAATGCTAAATGCCTACTGTATATTTTACTAAAGTGCCTACTGTATGTTTTCTATTAATACTAAATGCCTACTGTGTATGTCACTGTATATTTTTGTATTAATAATTTGATAGAATTATATAAAGTTTGATTTCGATGTAGTTGCGTGTTGTTTTTATGATGTGTATCACAGGATCCAATACTACAGGATTATAGCGTAGATAAACAGTTAAGATAAAAATGACATTTATTAACGTATTTACAGGTAGGATAAACTAAAAACTAAAAAGACGGCATCTTGCCGTAACAACAGTCGAAGTCGTGCGAGAGCAGAAGCAGCGGCCTTACCTCCAAGCTCGCTCTTTAAATGAAGATACATCAGGTGTTGCCACACGCTGGGTGGCTAAAAGTTCTGAACTAAAAATAGAGTTTATGTAAATTAGACGAAACTCCTTCGAACCGCCACATCGACAAAACTTTAACTTCATTCTGGTATTATAAGAATTTTTTTACTCGTAACACGTAACTGATATGAGAAGGGGGGCGGAGAGCCCTGAAATAAAAATTCACAACATCTTAATATTTTTTTATCATTTAAAATCTTGATTTAAATATTACAATGTAGCAGAACGGGTGACATGTACACAAAAATAGCAATTATTTTCTTTTTTCTTTACAAAATAAAGATAGGAAAAAACTTAGCAGGACAATGTAGCTATTGTGGTTTAGTTTTTCTTTAAAGTTAAATGTAATAAAAGAATTGAAGTGGTGGAGAAGTTAACCAACACGGCACCACGTTACCCTGAAAGACTGAATTGTTTTTGAAGTACCAAAAACTGTCAAATACAAATGCGTAAATATTGACATTTAGCATTACAAAATGGGATATCCAGATATGCAAAACATAGTTTGCATGCTAAATAAAACATAAATAGTAAATTTAAATTACTTTCTATTATTTGACAGATTGAGGAACTGCTTTTAGGCGACTTCATTACATAAATCTAGAAGGCATTTAACAGTTTGGGGTGGGGGAAGGAGGAATGCAATAACAATAACATCTAAGATTATTATTGAAATATAGACAGCTGTTAAAGCTTAATTTAAAAAACATCCCATCTGCAGCAGTATTTTCAGTCAAAACAACTTCGTTCGGGCCTCATATTAGCAAGTACTGAGTGGGAAAAAATATATATTGCGAGTTACGAATAGAAAAAAAAAGGAATCTAATAACTCAACTCCACCTAGTTCTTGTCCATCGTTCGTTTGATGGATCAGATCGTTAGAGGGCAACGAACATAAGGAATCATTAAAATTTGTTTGGAAGAAAATCCGTCTTTTCATGACATCCAGTCAAGTTCTAGACACGACAATGAATTAGATTCTAGATTAAATCTACAGAAACTTATCAACTCTTCACTAGTAGATAGATATTATCAAATTGTGATATATATATATATATATATAACAAAATTCTAAGAAACAAAGTATTTATTATTGTGGAGAAAAAGTAATACGCAATGCAGATAAGGAAGATTTTTAAAGGCAAAACTAGCCTTTTCTACTTTCATTTAGTTAATTTAAAGATTTTTCTTGCTATTACTTTATTTTAATAGGTGCTCCATAATCACGTCTAGCAATTTATGCTTTGTTTTATCAATCAGTATGAACTATCCTATCTGCACAGATTGGGTCTTACTACATGCATATCTAGCTACAAAAATGCCTTTGTAATGAAGTCGATTAGTCAATCTTCCCTACAGTAAAACAATTTGCAAAACAGTTTTTGTTCGTTTTTATGTTTTAAAATGGGCACAATAGTTGTCTTGTGTAACGTCTTGAAGAATCAAGACTATTAAATATTCACGATTGTAGAGCAAAAATCTGTGTGTTGGGACTAACTAAAATTGCCTTAGATACTTTGCTTCTAATTTAACACTTTAAATCTGGGAAGAACTTGCACAAAATAAAAATAAAATATTTGTGTACCTATTAGATCATGATTATTAATTTTTTAAATAAGTTGTAAGAAAGCGAAAAAAAATTGCAGCAGTTACTGGTAAGTAGAAAAAAGAAGCCCACAATATTTCCAAACATAAAAAGAGTTCGTTTTTTGATATTTATAAATTATGGTTTTTTTTTTCTATTTACTCACAGTACAAAAAATAGTGTTGAACTTTAAAAAAAAAAAACTCATGTGTTAAGATTTATTCAATACGTGATTCCAGAAAAGTTTTTTTAACCTTAATTTAGGTTTTTTTTGCTCTTGTTTTACAAATTATTTATGCAGTACAAAAAATGTTTTAAAACATTTTCGTAATCTTTTTAAGTGCGGAGAAGATAAATTAGAGAAAAAACTGCCATAGCCTAAGCTTTTCAATTTAGCTAAACGACAGTTTACGCAAAGTACATACTTAAAAACAAATGTTTTCACAAAAAATGTTTGAAAAAAGTATTTATTGATTATAATTTAAAAAAAAAAGAAAAAACTCTCTAACGTACGCTAACAAATTAGAAATCCTTATTTTGCGTAACTCATATTTATGAATGCATAAATTAAAATGTATGTTTTTAAATAACAGGACCTAATTGTGTAAATATAAGAAATTAATGTGATGTTAACATGACAAATTTTATTCTGTGTGCACATCTTTTCTATTTTCTGCAAACTTAACGTGCATTCAAGTGCAACATCAGAGAATTTCGCCATGTTTGGTGAAAGTGGTGCAATTTTATTCTTATGAAGAAACGGAAGAGAAAAGACTTTCGAATTGAAGAAAACATGTATTTCTGTCTTTCTCTCTTGAGTTTTAGCTGCAGAATTTTTATCATTCGTCCTATCACAAATCTTAGGTAGGTCGTACACTTTTGCAGTTACGAAGGAAACCGAATGAAGGTCTGCCTCTAAAAATAAACTAGAGTTTGTGTATTTTTTGAGCTCATTGCAGAAATTTTGCTAGTTATGTGTGCTGGTTTTATGCTTCTGTTTTCTTTCATTTAAAGAAAATTACTCGCTGAAATTATTTCATCGCCTTCTTAAAAGTTTGGTTTCTTTTCTTTTCTTTTTTGGCAACGCTGAGATAACGCTTCAACAGTTTCGCTGACAAGTTGCTCTTTTTTAGGGGTAAATGTAGGGGATGTATAAAACTGAAATACGTAGATGGACATGCGGAGCTATTTTGCTTTACTGATAAGTTTTATTTTCTAGTCTAAAGTAAAGGACATGGTTTCATTAACGAAACATTTCCTACTTAATTTAAAATTTTATTTCAATAATCGATGCATCAGTTATGATTAGGTTTGTCGTAACGTATGTCATGCTTACACATGTCGTTGTTAGGCCTCCTAAGCCCTCAAATTATTCTGATTAAAACAAAATACAACTTTGAATTTCTTACTGTGAAACTTAGGTATCAATCAGTAACTTACGTCCCCTAAACCAGAGCTAAAGCAGAAACATGCAATATACCGCCAACTGCAGTTTTGTGCTTATTGGGACTCGTCAACCTGGAATAGGATTCACCGAGCCGTTGGCAGAAATCCTCTTATAGAAGCAAAGATAGCCAAAAAAAAAATAAAATGTAGCCAATATAAAATTTAAAACAGCAGATTACCTACCATTTTGCGATCTCTCGTTGGTGTTCTAATTTCATATTAGCTACCGGTTTTTTTGGCTCTTTTTGCTTTTATAAGAGGATTTAATCCTATTCCAGGTGGACGAGTACTAATAAGTACGAAACTGCAGTCATTGTGTGGGATTGCCGAGTTGGCGGTAAATTGCATGTTTGGTATCAATGTTTGTTGTACATTGTTTAATGCATTGAAATGGCTTTGACATTTTTTCCCCATTATTTTCACAGTATCTTTGACCTTTTTTTTCACATGGTGGGCTTAGAAACTCACGTTTTTTCATAAGCACAAAGTGGGTTTCGTATTTTTGATCATAAAATCAATATACATTCCGTGATGACGAGGTCTCTCCGCACTAATAATATGTCCCTCATGTTCAAAATTTTGGATAGATTTTAGTCTTAGCCATCCTACTTTTACGCACATTTTTTGTCAAAGTTTGCATTTCTCAAGCGCTTTTGACTCGTAAACACTTAAAAGTTTATACAAACCTCACACACACATAACCTGCAAGCGTTTATTTTGAATAATAACAGCGAAAATAAATATTAAACAATTTACTCCGCAACATGAGTTAGCTTGTAGGATGTTAATAGTATTTACGTGCAGCAATACCTAAATGTAGAGATAACAAACTATTATATGGATCATGAATGTGTTAATAACCATTGAGAAAGAGTGAGGGGAAATAACATAAAATTGTGAAATAAAACTTGGCAAAAATATTGTCTAAAACATAACCATGAAGCAGATGATGATGATAGTGATAACTACGACGACACGAGCAATAACTATTTCTGTCGTATATTTTAATTAAGCTTTTTCTGAACTTGGACCAATAAAAAATGGTGAAGATCCATCAAATTTTTTAGTAAACCAACGGTAGTTTACCTGACTAATGGTTGAGAATCCTTTTTCTAAAACATTCTCTTTTTCTTTTTAAAAATTTTATAGACTGTCATACATATTTTGGACATATTTACACTAAATCATCCAATTTCCTGATATATTTCGAGATAAGTCACCTTGTTGTTGAATGTTCTATTAAAAACTGAAACCGTCATTGATTACCATAAATACAGTCTGCTCCAGTTGTTTGTAATCTTAAAACTTGGTCAACCTGTTCTTAGACTGTAAAAGTTTTTAAAACATTTATTCGGGCTATAGTTGTTGATAAAAGTGGTCAGAATCCTCCCCCTCTCCCTCCGACCTGGAGCCTTCAGAATTTATTTGGTACAAATTTTAAACCTAAGCAGCACGAACGTAGTATTCTTTATTCCTTCAATAAGTTCTGAAGAAAAAGTGTTTTCCCAATAAAGTTTTAGTATGTATATATATTTTTTAGCACTTTACAATCGAATTATTTTGCGTGTTTAAATAAATTGGAAAATTTACGGAAGAATACGCAACGTGATAAAGCAAGAACTGCTGTGAAGTAATCTATACCGAAAAACGAAGTTTACTAAACAACCTATTCTTCATGCATGAAGGAGAAGCACAAATGACTTTTTGACGTAAAATGTTTATTTTCTACGTTACCTCTATGTTCTTAGGAAGAAAATATCTTGGTGCACTGCCAAAAAGCGAGTTTGAGGTGAATCTTTTTAAATAAACAAAGTAGCTCGTAATTCGAAAGAGAAAATAGAAGCCAAAATGTTATTATGTTAACTGAAATAAACATTTACAGATGGTTCCGGCTATGTTTTCTTTCTCCTATTAATTTTCTTTTTAGTATCATGGATTTTGGGAAAGTAATTCCCGGGAAAAATTCTGTTCCATTTTTTTTCTTTCTAATAGCTGAAATATATAGCATGTTCATGAGTTTTACACCAAGGAAGGGACTTTCCAGATTTCTTCTTTTGTAAAGGTAAAATTGGAGTTTGACACTGGCCACACCCGCTATCCGGTTATAACCTAAAAAATAAATAGGGCTGGTTAGGGTAAGAGCCCCCTTTTTAGAACAGTTCGTTTTTGAAGCCTTATACAAAAGTTTTAAAGCAAAACAGCTTAAATTTTTTGACTTATTTTGTCTTGGATATTATTGATAAACACAAGTTCAGCATTTTTTCCTAAAAAAATGCTTTAAATATTTTTACCTATCTTATTATTTACAAAATGGCGTGGGAGGCCCACTCACTCCCTAGGAAGTGGTAAGTGGGCCACCCTCCATTGATTTATATTTAAAGTGAGCATAATTTGGAAAGGTGTTTGTGGGTCCTACCTGACAAAGTACGAAACATTTCAGTGGGGAATACTTTTCTGTAAATGTATCTATTAATGAGATACATGTATCTACTCACATTTAAATGTGTGTGACGGAAAATTATAAAGCGGAATACAAAACAATTATGTCTGTGAAATTCATCAAAAGCTGTTAGGCGCATTTTTTGCTTCTACATATAAATTAATGTTGAATAATCATAATGGAGTGATTAAGATCAATTTTGGTAAAAAGAAAAAAATTATAGGTTGAAAAAAAATTAAAACACATAATGGCAGTGTCTTTTTGAAGTTTTCTGAGGGAGAAACATTTATTATTTCATCCTAAGTTGTAATTCTAACATCACCTGCATCAAACCAATAAAAAGTGTAGTTATTTCAATTCTTTCTATCAAATTTTGCAGTGTTTTTTTTCATTTGAACCATATTTTAAAATTAAACCTTCAAAATACTTTATGGTTTTCTTTGATGCAAGTTTCACAAACACCTAGTTACCAGCTTGTGCAGTTTTTGTAGCTGAACCATCAATTTCTTCTAGGTCTCCATAATTATCTTCCATTTCGTCTAGAAATTGCTTTATCAAAACTACTTTTTATTTTAAAATCATCATTATTATGAGGCCCACTTACCCTAATAGAGAAAAACCACGGGGTAAGTGGGACCCCTCCCCTTAAACACTTATTAATAATACTTTGCATTAAAATTCATATTGCAATGTGTATTGGTTAAACCCTAAAAAAAAAACTTGATGGACATAGAAAAAATAATAAAAATTAACATTGAAACAATTCCTTGAACTCGCAAAAAAAATTTTTTTGGACATTTTTTTGACATAAATAATATGATCCAAAAAAAAGTTCCATGAAACCCAAACATATGCAAAAGCAATCACTCTGATGTAATTTGACATGATCAGTACAAAAAAAATATAAAAACCATATGCGCATTTCAGTTGTAAAGGGGGTGACCCACATACCCGAACAAACCCTAGTTGAACCTAAAGGGTACGATAAAGCATTAGGTTATAGGTAAAAGTTTTGCAACAGATTCTGAAAATATCGTTTATAAACTACTCAGATAAACATAATCTGCACAAAATGTGAAAAAAAAAATATTTTATTAAAAATACTTCTGGAGACTTTTAGAAAAAAAGTTTGCATCTACAAAAAATCCATAAATATATATTTTTTTATTTTAGTTTTCTTTAAATACTCTGCAGGATTTTTTTTAAAGCATGTTTTTAATACGCTTAAATTTTCGGCGGATATTTAAAAGCTTTTCAGCAGATTTTTTGTTGCTGGGTAGCCTGTTAAAATATATAACTTACATTAATCAATGTAAATATGGTGATTTTTTAATTAATAAACGTAGTTTAAGTTTTTTATTGTTTTTTTTTTTTAATTTAAAAGATATTTACGTTGCATAGTTCGTTGAGAAAAATGAAAAAAATATATATATTTTTAAAAAGTGGCCACTAATGAAAATATTACCATCGGCCGTTGGCGACTTCAGATTTTTTTTTTTCAGTTTACTCGTTTTACTATCTTGACTAGTTCCGACAGGATATGTAATAGCGAATCCTTCATCATATGGCTTTTAGGACAGGGGGTGAAATTTTTGAGGAGTCGCTTTAAAATTAAATTTGTATTACGTGCTGGTTGGTTCCACTCCTTTTTTTTACTTACGTGAAAACAAACTCCTCATGCACCACAAAGTATAATATGAGGCTTACAGAAGTAAGTAAAATAATCACAAAAGTTAATAAAACATATTACACATTCGAACAAGCACGACAAAAACACAATGAAGAAGTAAATCAAAAACACAATCAAGATTAAGTTAGTCAAAACAAGATATTACACAATCAAATAAGTACGACAAAAACGCAATGAAGAAGTAAATCAAAAACACAATCAAGATAAGTAAAACAAAACCCTAAAATACACAATAAAATAAGCACGACAAAAAACACAACGAAGACGCAAATCAAAAACACAATCAAGAATAAGAAAAAAAAAAAAAACGAACAAAAGTAAACCACAAACACAAACAAAAACACACAACCCATGAAACATAAAAACAAAAACAACTGAAGTCCCAAAGACAGAAGAAAAGTCCTAAAAGCAGCAAGTCTCTCAGTACTTACGAGATCTGAAAAAACAGAAGGCCAACAACTGGACAGATTTGGCAAACTTTTCCTAAAGACAGTTCAGGCCCTGGCATGTAACTTGCAGCTCAGAAGTGAATGCTGTGAGTTTCCCTCAGCTTCACCACAAATATAAAGCTTACAGTTCACCAACTTAAAGCGAAATAAATAGCTGTTGAAGCCTTCGTGTCCAGTTAGAACTTGAGTCAGCGAGAGAAGTTCATGGTGATGGGCAGAATTCTTAATTTCATATGGTAAAATTATGGATAAACGTTAACTAGAAATACAGGATGCGGCATAAATATCTCACATAACTCAAATGGCAACAACTAAGCAATAACATAAAAATACTGAAAATTTTATCACGTCTTTTTGAAAATGACATCGTCCAAGCGCTCATCTTCATATCCCTTAGCATTCTTGAAGACTGTCTGTGAAGTTTTACCCTACCTTCGTCTTCCTAGTAAAAGTAAATGATGGTAATATCGCTGCAATTTTTTGATGGAAGGTGTCTTTCAGTCCCTGTATTTGTCTTGTCTTACGTTTATTAACTTAAGTCTTCAAGTATCTTCAGGTGAAAAATTTGCAAGGAGCAATATCGGGGGTATGTGCTAATCGCAGAAAGTCACGTCTCAAAAGAGATCAGATACACAAGAAACATTTGTCACAGCAGCTAACAATAGAAAGGCTTAGGAGAGGAAGGAGTTATGTGACAAAACAAAAATTGCGGGTAATTAAAGTTCAAAGTTTTATTGTTGTAAATGTTACAGTTTTTTTTTTCTGATTTTGTTGCTAGTGTGCTTATGAAATTGGCCTAATGAAATCTACTTTTTGATGTACCAAGTTTATTTGCTTACCTGTATCCATTGCTTACCATTGTCCAGAGGGTTCATTTTTAAAAATGTAACATAGTCCCTCTTTTCTCCAAGATCTTCAATTCTAGGTGAGCAGTAGTAAAATACTATAAAAACTTCAAATAGAGCCACCCTAGTTTAATTATTTTTATCTCCAGGAAATTCTGCAGCAGAAGTTACTATTAATGTTCTCTAAACTTTTTCGAAAAGATTATGTTCTTACGTTATCTAAGAAAAAGTCCAAGCTCATGGACCCATTGATGATTTTTTTTTTAATTGTGTTCTTGCCACTTTACAGTAAGATTGCAATAGTATAGATGCACACTTGCACAGTAATCTAAATAGCATTTCCTGAAAGCAATCTAAAATATTGATTATGCGCTACTTAAGGCTTCAGCAATGACCATTATCAAACCAATAGCACCAAAAAAGCTGCGGTAAGAAATGCGGGAGCTAATACTTCTGTTTCATCTTGAATAAATGGGATTAATTTTACTCTGCAGACTCATTTATAGCATTTTTTTTTCTTTGAAACTACTATTACTCCAATAGCTTAAGTGCTGCAGTTATTAAAGTTTATTATTTTTCAATATTGAAGGGAAAACACAATGGCATTCAAAAGTTATGTTATTCTACCCATTGCCATGAAAACGACTTTCAGCCAAAAAATAGTTTAAAAATCATATTTGCATTGTAATTTACCTGCTCTTTAGACCAACATTTTCCAAATTTTTTAACTCTTAAGGATATAGTTTTGTCGGTTGACTGACTTTACTCCGTGACTAAAAACCATTGTAAAGGGCATTTTTTGAAACCCTAAAAAACGTGTTTGCCAATTGGTTGCTAGTTTATGCATTCATTTATAAAGTTACTTTTCCTACTGTTAGTATAGTTGTAATTTAGTTGGTCAGTTTTGTTTAAATAGATTTGTTAGAGAATTAGAACTACGTTACTCTTTTAGTCCCGTTCAACATGAAACAAACTACATTTTTTGCTGACTTTTCAGGGAATTTAAGTTTGCCTTTAACACTAATAAGAAAATTATATATTTTTAAGATAATTAAAGTGAAACTTTCGGAACACTGCTTTTTTTTCGAAAATCATGCAGCATGTATACATTTATTTTAATCATCTCAAATTAAACTTGATAAAACACTAAAAATCATTGAAACTCGTTTTGTATACCACAAATAAATTTAAACAAAAACAGTTTCAAAATCAAGCCTTTCTTCCATTATATTGTGCTATAAATAATTGTTTCCGTCAAAAAGCACTGCAAAAAGTACCGTTATAGCTTTAGTTATATATAAGTATAGCTTTAATTTACTAATGATCAAAACTTTTATTTATTTTTAAAGTTTTAAAATATTTATGATTTGCATTTTAATCATTGAAATATATATAATATTGCCTTCAACCATGCGTAATTAGCCAATTTTAATTTTTAAAAATATATTTGAAGCGTTTTTATTGCATTATTTTCAATACAAATTTAATTAAAACTCATATTAAATGATCTTTCGATAGTGAAGTATCATTCAAATTACAATAACTAAATTTTATGAACAATATTAGTTTTTAAATTTGATCTTAATTAAGTTTGGGTACATTTTTATCCCATTATAGGATTATTTTATGTTAAAAAAAAACACAACATTAATGTTTTTAATGTTGTCAACTAAAGATATTAATAATATCTAGGTATTTTCTTATATTTTTCCCGGAGCATTATAATAGTTACTTTTCTAATGTTTTCTTTTGTTTGTCTTTAAAAGTTTTTTTTAAGAATATCCTAAATACGAAGATTCGAAATTGTAGACCAGTTTTTTTCTAACCAAGTTGCAATCTTCACACATTACTTAAGTTTGTAAGCAATTTTTACCTCGTGTCGTAGTTACTACTCATTAAATTGTGATACTGATGCAGGAAAGCAGAAAGGTGAAAAGCTAGCTCTCATTAAAAAAAATATTTTAAGTGGCTTTACTGACTTTTTTACTTTACTTTTTAGCATATAATTCCCTAAAAGCAAAAAAATAATTCCCTAAAAACAAAAAAAAGAAAGAAAGAAAAAATTAAAATATAACAGGTTTAATGTATAACAATTGTGTAGCTAGCTAAAAGGGAAAAAAAGTGATTTATTATAAATTAAAAATTCAAATATTTGAAAGTAAGACAGCTTCGTCTGCGTGCATTTTGATATAGTTGTCTAATTGCAGAAATCGATGATATATGAGAAGTTCTGAAAACTATCATGAAAAACAAAAAAATAAAGTAACTAAATAAAAATTTATTTTAAACATTTAGTATTTATACTTAATATTGTGTTAGAGATTGCTTCTATAGAATCAATTTCAGTCATATTTTAAGAAATATAAAGTTACATATGTGTTATTTATTTTAATGTAGAGTAACTCTCGTTCTCGCTATAAATACATAAAATAGCCAAAATGCAGATTGGATTTGAATCAATAATTCAAATAATAATTACTTTCATTAAGAAACTAGTACAAGTTTCACGAGGAAAAAGATAGCTTCAAAATAATAATTGAGTTATTGAGGAGCCATATTATAATTCTTCATCTGAAACCATGCATGTCACATTTTCTTTAGTACCTCATGTCAGAGGTCCCCTAAGTCCAGACTGTGACGGACACCCACTGCTGAAAATTACTAATCTTGGGAACCCCTCCTGAAAATTACTAACCCCGCGGATTCCACCCCCCCCCAAAGCGAAATGTTATATTGATGCCTTATTTTGTCCTTAGGGGTTATTTTGTTTTTAGGTTTTTTATTTTTTTTTCTCCTCAAATTTATTTATTCATTTTCTGTATATTTTTTAGAGTTTTTGTCTGGTTTTCAATACTTAACATTATCATTTTGATCTATGGCCCCAAAAATCTATTTCAAACTCAATTACATGTATATTAAAATCGAGAGTTGGTTGGGGGGGGGGGGGGTCTCTGCCTTGTGTGTACTTTAACGAGAGATTTTTTTATTATCTGTAAATGTGTTTTCGCTTTAAATGAAAATATTACTCCTGATTCAATTTCAACAATATATTTTTTACATTTTAGCAGGATAACACCGCGGATCCTCTGGTGTTCGCGGACCACATTTTGGAAAACTTCCTGATGTAATTGTCGTTGGATATGCCTCGTTATTGTTCAGAATAAAATACAATATCGTTTCTTCATACATTTTACTGTGAAATGCAAAACTGACAAAAAGTGAAGCTGACCCCTAATTGCCGCAAGATTTTTAATGTAAACAAAGCAATTTTTGCTTGAAAGTGTTCTTTGAGAGAACCTTATTCCTAAGTTTCATAGCTTCTGGCTTAAGTTTGGACAGTTTAAAAAGAAGAAAAAACCTCTGAGGTTCTATGGGTAGTTTGACGTATCTTCAGTTTGACTGCTGCATAAATACTGGTTTAATGCACTAAGTTGCCTTAAACACACCATATTCGACAAAAATTTTCACACTGAACTTACATAAAATACGATACTTTGGTATTGATAGTAAGGCTCGACCGATGCATCGGCCAGGCCGATGCATCGGCGCCGATGGTTGAATTTTTTTCCATCGGCCATCGGCATCGGCCGCCGATGCTAACATGGAAAAAACATCGGCCCATCGGCCCCAAAAATACCTAAATGCCGATGCCTGGCCGATGTTTTTTTTTTTTTTTTTTTTTTTTCAAGTTTTCTTAAGAGGGAATTCTATTTCTCTATTTTTTACTTCACAATTAAAAGTTCGTTCAGCATGCGCGTTCGGCTTGATGGAGCAGTAGTAAAACAGAGAAATGAAATTTCGCTGAGAGCGACGGTAGTTCCCACTCGTAAAAAGTCAAGGGCATCTATCAAGTGTGGGGGTTACTAATTTCAGCAGCTCCGGTAAATTTTTAAGATTGCTTACATGTAAATGTACTCATTGATGTTAGTGCAGCTATTTTAATTTTGCATTTTCCTTTGTGAAAAGCACGTGAAAGAAATTTTTCTTTTGTTTTTACTTGTTGTTACTTAACTTTCCTTTTTTGAAGAAAGGAAACACCACACTTACGTGAAACAGAAAATTTAGAGCAGAAAAGTTCAAATCTCTGTTTGTTTCCCTATTCCGACGAATCCAGATTTTCATACTGTTTCAAACTAAAACCTGAATTTCTGCTGAACTTGAAGCCCAATACGATTTTCTGTTGTACCATCTGAAAGCGAGTAAAATAGGCCAGTTTTTAGTAGATTTGACCGGTTGTAGCTCATACTGTTTCTCTATGTTTCCGATGTTCAAAAACTTGTAGCTCGCTGTAAAGTTCGACTATCTTCATGAAAAAGGTGTCATTTTGTAGGATTTAGTCTGTTCTTTCCGAATATGTCTTCATTTTGTGTGTAGGTCTTACAGAAACTTCAGAAGTCGGTCTTTTTCTCAGAATTTGTTTTTTTGACCCATTTTTCTTATATTTGCCATAACTCGGTTACGGGTAAGAATAAAACACGATAATGAGTGGTTCTATGTTCCGCCTAGGCTATTCTATAACCCCCTTGAGAATGGCAGATTTGGTCAAATTCACCCTGTATATGTGTTAATATTAACTACGTATAAATTTCCTTTTTTTTTTTTTTAAATTGTAGCTGCGTTTTAAGAAGTTCTTTTTTTCATGGTTTTTTATTTTTCAATAAAATAAGTTATGTAACTGTCGCAACTTTTAACTAACATGCAAACATTTCTGTTCATACATTTTAAATAGGTAGGGTCAGGTGGAGGAAAGTGGGTCTATGTGGGAAAGTGGGGCTATATTAAGAGACACGCATTTTCTCTTTTCTAATTAAAATATTTCGTTAATTCTTCTTTAAGACATAAATTGAGATCATAACAAATATTTTTACGTTAGTTTTAGAATACTTTAGGCAAGTTGAATGTTTACGAAACTTTTTTTATGGTCTTCGTATGTGATATATAAGAATTAGTTGTTTATGACTTTTCCTCTAGAAGCATTAGTCATTGGCAAATGAAATTAATTCCGAATTCGACTTGTAGTAGAACATCTAAGGATCATCCCCACATAAAGATGTAAAAATAAAATTTAGAATATTGTTTGTTATGAGGTGTTTTCTGAGGTGGGGTAAAGTGGGTCTATGGCTAAACTTTCCTAAAAGTTTAAGATGACAGTACATAATTGGAGAATTGGTACTATTTTTATGATTTTATGAGCTTTTTTTTTTTTATTATCTTGCTAAAATTGGCCTTTGCTCTGCTAATTTACATGCAAAAATTTACTTTCTTGCTGTTTTCCCTGCTTTGCCATTGGTTTAACATGGGTGTCAATGGGCTTGGCGAGAAATTGACAAAATCCCGCCGAGTTGTCATCACTATTGGCAACTTATTTTCGTCGCCAAATTTGGCAAGAAATCACTAAGTGTCGCCAAGCTTGGAGACATTTGGCGCGTTTTCGAACATAATAGAAAGCTGCAGATTGTTCTAGAATGTTTCAGTATTATAAATGATAGCAAAAAGAATAGAACTGATGACGTTGTTTTATTCGTTAAATGACAAATAAAATATATTTTTAGCGCATTTGTACCTTTTAATGAAATTAAGGTGTTTTAATTTCATTGTATACTTACGTCAAAATCATTATTTACACATTTTTGTTTAAATGTTCACTAATTTCTGCACTAGACCCACTTTACCCACCATGGGGGAAAGTGGGGCTATCAACACATGATGCTTTAAATGTATCACTGAAAGAAAACAATCTAACAAAATAAAATAGTTTTGCTTCTTACTTAATCTATATGAACCCAATGTATATAAAATCATCAAAAGTTACCTTAAAATGAATTTAATCATGTGATTTTGGGACCATTTTTAAAAAAAGCTCGATTTTAGCCCCACTTTCCCCCACCTGACCCTATAACGAAATTCAAGCTATGACTTAGTTTTGTGATTTATCTGTTGCGTTTTTTTGTTTAACTTTATTTTTTAAAAATGTCTTAAAGAACTTTTCCATTCGTAAAGTGTAGTGCAATTTGTTGACTGAATCACTTTTTTTTTAAATTATTGAACAACATAATGTAAAGTTTTTTTTACCAAGTTTGGTGTATCTAATTCACATGTTATTGCTGAAGTCTTGGTTTTACGGTTATTTTAAACAATAAAGCAGTTGCTTATTATTGAACAAAGTGTCCGTTTCAAATTTTTATCTAAAACGTTCTGCGTACATGTACGTGGAACATACGGAATTGCTTTACAGAGATTCATGTTACAAATATCGACAATTTTAATAGGAATTTTGTCAAACACCGCCCATCCGATACCGAATTCAGCATCTTATTTTTTTCTCCATCTTTATTGTATCTTTCTTTGATTAAAAAAAAATGCGATTATATCACATAGTTTTCGCCAATTTATATTAGTCTGCATTGAAATTAAAATCGATTAGTCAGAAAAAGAAAAAGTAAAAAGCACATTTGGAACATCGGATTGCATCTAAGAAAGTATCTGTATGACTACACCCAGTACAAGGTACGAATGTGTTCTCAACTTACTACGTCTCTCTCTCTCTCATACAATTTTTGTCGAGTGGTAGTAAAATAGAAATTTCGGCCAAAATTTGAATGACTGAGGAAGAAATAGAATGAAATGAATATATGACGCATTAAATTTCTTATAAACATTTATTTTTTTAATCGTTTGATTTTTTTTGCCATCGGCCATCGGCATCGGCCATCGGCCGATGGAAGAGCGAAAAAATCGGCCATCGGCCATCGGCCAACTTTGAACAATCGGCCAACAATCGGCATCGGCCCATCGGCCAAAAAATGCCATCGGTCGAGCCTTAATTGATAGTTGTAGGTACTGTACCTTTTAAATATTTTTTGCACTACGACGAAAATTTGAAGCTTTTTGGTTAAAGAGCGATTTTTCTCTTTTTAAACTACTTTCCAGATACAAAGTAAGACGAAAAAAAAAGAGTGGCTCAATGCATTTTAAAAATATCGCAAAGTCCAAGAAAAAGGCAAAAAATCCATATAAATAAAACAGAGAATATATGTGTGTGTACCTTATACAAATCCGCAGTTTACATCGGATCTGGACGAAATTTGGCAGGGAGATACTTGGGCACCCGAGAAGGATAATAGGGTGGTTTTTGAGCAGGAAAACAGTACCGATCCAATCGAATTTCGAATAAAGGGCTTCAAAATGACTCTATCTAGCGAACCCTAACATAAAAAGTTAGTGGTGGAAAGAGGGGAGCAGACCGACTAACAGACACATTTTTTTCCAATTTCAAAACTACTACTACTTTCCTACTTCCTAAATTTCAATTTTGTGACATTAATTTAACTATTTTTTGTACTTTTGACCTTTTTTGGATTTAGCGATAGGTTAAAGATGCATTCAGCTCCTTTTTTTTGCTTTTTCGTCTTCCTTTTACTTGAACAAGAAAGTAGGCAAAAACGTAAGATATATTCAACGATGTCCAATAGGGTGTCCCGAAATTTTTTTTCTGATTTTCTCAATGCAAGACCTCCTAAAATTTACGAAATTGACCGAAAATAATATAAACATATTCAACTTTGTCCATGTCCAACAATTTGTTTTCCAGTGTAACGTTTCCCAGAAAAATAGGATAAACCGTTCCGGTAATAGCAGTTTTGAGGAAAAACGAGAAAATAATGGTAATTTGATTGTAAAGCTTTAATCATTAGTCTACTCACAACAATCATGAATTTCATGTTGATTTTAATATCAAATGCTATACTTCGCAGCAGTTTAACTTGGCAGTGACGTCACTACGGACGGAGCCAACAGCGTGACGTAAGCCTATGAAAAACGAGCTAGATAAAACGTCACAGCCTACTTGGCGAATTAGAGGAGACCGCTGACTGCTTGTGAACTCTTATTGGCTCCGCCCGTAGTGACGTCACTGCCAAGTTAAACTGCTGCGAAGTATAAGAGGGTGTACTTGTATTTGAAATGCAATTTGTTTACAAGATCATGAGCTAGATTACATACGGATGTTTTTTTTTCAATTTGTTATATATTTTTGGTCCCATTTGCTTCTCTTTTCGATTATGCGCATTTAGAGGATTAATTACTTCCATATGCCCATGTATCGGGCATTGCACGTAGTAGAGGTGCGGATAGATTTCTACCAAAATGTGAAATTCCAGATAATGAAAAATAATATTAATTATTAAAAAAAAAAGTTTTGTTAATACAATTGACAAAGTAAGCCTGTTAGTATATTGTTTCTAGTCGCTTTTTGCTGCGCTAGTGATTAAAAGACTCTGGGGGAGGTGTTTCTACCTTTTTACAGATGCAACTGTTTTCGACTGTGGCAACGAATGATGACCACAAACGAGTCCAAAGGATTACATTCGAGAGTACCAAAACCAATTCAGAATGCAAATCTTCCAATTTTTGTGTCATCACTTTTGTGGCATGTGCTTGGGCACTTTTCTGGATGGAAACAGATTCTTTTCTACTGTAAACTACATTTTTTCTCAGTTTGCGAGTGTTTTAGAATCATTTCCCCAAAAAGTTTTAGTACAGTTTCAAATTTATTTTTCGATCTTTCTGATGATAAGTTGTAACTTGTTTCATATTCATTCGAACGCAAGCAATGAGCTTTCTTGACAATAGCACTATTTTCAATCTGCCTCTATTTACTGAAAGAAATTTCATTTGATATTTTTCTTAGTGGTGAAATGAAGTTCGAATAACTGTTAGCAAGACAGTCAAATATCACTCTTTTTCCTGTTCTGAAAAGCGCGCAAGACACAGTTCGTAAACTGATTCCCATGCATCTTTTCAATTTAGTGATGATCCATCTAGCACAAAGATGTTCTATATTACTGGATACAGCTTGCTAACATGGCGCTCTTTTGAATTCTCAACCAGTAATATCACTATCAAAAACACCCATCTGTAGTTAAACCAAGTATTTTCTTGTGGTTTTGAGTGCGGTTGTACTTTTCTGGTAATCGTGCATAGATATCACGTGGAAGGTTTTCAAGCATCTGCATCTTAACCTTTATTTATAATTGAAACTTCTGACTTCGTCATGGTCGCACTTTTCTGAATATTTTGAAAGGTGATCACGTGCAGTGTTTTCAAAAAGTTAAACTTGACCTTGTAAAATAATAATACTTTTTAGTTCCTCTTTGAGTTCATTTTCAGTGAAAACTTGATACAGAGTATTTGGAAAATTTGGGATCAAGTTTTAAGGGGGTTGGAAGTGACTAACCTAAAGCGTTTGAAATACAATGCATATCTATCTCTATATGCTCCTTGTGAAGGTGGTAAAGGATATATGCAGTGATATAGAACATATGTGAAAGTGGTAAGTCACCACTGTCATTTAGAATGATTTGTGAATTTGTTGTAGCGATCGCTGTTTTTGAAATTTCTTTAAAAACTAGTCTCATAAAATGAATGACAACAAAGCAGTAGCACCTCTTGCTGTCTACGAAAAACAACAACAAAGAGAATGAAGCAAAAATACATCACGCACACACATACACACAAAGCTGAAACAAATCAAACCATTAGATAGAACTTCGGACGCATCCAAATGATATATATTTAATCAAAAGGCATAATTTATTTCGTGCGGTGTTTGAAAATTTTACTGTATCATAGTCTTATTTAATTATTTGCTATGTTTAAAAATCAGTATTATTTTTTTTTTTTATTTTAGCGGTATTGGTTTCGGAACAGTTTGACAAGCAAGTAAGCGCGTTTATTGCCAACTTGTCGAAAATGTGGAAGAAGTCCTAAGTCCAGACTGTGACGGACACCCACTGCTGAAAATTACTAATCTTGGGAACCCCTCCTGAAAATTACTAACCCCGCGGATTCCACCCCCCCCCCAAAGCGAAATGTTATATTGATGCCTTATTTTGTCCTTAGGGGTTATTTTGTTTTTAGGTTTTTTATTTTTTTTTCTCCTCAAATTTATTTATTCATTTTCTGTATATTTTTTAGAGTTTTTGTCTGGTTTTCAATACTTAACATTATCATTTTGATCTATGGCCCCAAAAATCTATTTCAAACTCAATTACATGTATATTAAAATCGAGAGTTGGTTGGGGGGGGGGGGGTCTCTGCCTTGTGTGTACTTTAACGAGAGATTTTTTTATTATCTGTAAATGTGTTTTCGCTTTAAATGAAAATATTACTCCTGATTCAATTTCAACAATATATTTTTTACATTTTAGCAGGATAACACCGCGGATCCTCTGGTGTTCGCGGACCACATTTTGGAAAACTTCCTGATGTAATTGTCGTTGGATATGCCTCGTTATTGTTCAGAATAAAATACAATATCGTTTCTTCATACATTTTACTGTGAAATGCAAAACTGACAAAAAGTGAAGCTGACCCCTAATTGCCGCAAGATTTTTAATGTAAACAAAGCAATTTTTGCTTGAAAGTGTTCTTTGAGAGAACCTTATTCCTAAGTTTCATAGCTTCTGGCTTAAGTTTGGACAGTTTAAAAAGAAGAAAAAACCTCTGAGGTTCTATGGGTAGTTTGACGTATCTTCAGTTTGACTGCTGCATAAATACTGGTTTAATGCACTAAGTTGCCTTAAACACACCATATTCGACAAAAATTTTCACACTGAACTTACATAAAATACGATACTTTGGTATTGATAGTAAGGCTCGACCGATGCATCGGCCAGGCCGATGCATCGGCGCCGATGGTTGAATTTTTTTCCATCGGCCATCGGCATCGGCCGCCGATGCTAACATGGAAAAAACATCGGCCCATCGGTCCCC
>JAXGGA010008327.1:0-57565 GCA_038373865.1 Uloborus plumipes
GAGAAAAGCGTAACGGAAAATGTTCGGACTCTTGTTGCATGCGACAAAAAGTGGACCTTGAACTGTCTGCCGTTCATTTGGAACTTTCGCTAGCTTCCGATTCTAAAATGTGAGGATTGCCTCCTCACAAGCACGTCAAGTAAATTTGGTACTTACGTATTAACTGCACCGCAACAGATTTAGCGGTTAAAACAGATTTGGCGTTTTTTTTCTTTTTTTGCGGTTCTTGTTTCTACGCGTACGCAGTTATTTAACACCCTAAAAAAAAAAAAAAAAAAGTCAAATCTTTTTTTAACCGCCAAATCTGTACTGTGGGGGAGTTAATACGTAAGTACCGTATTTTTTTTCGGTGATGCTTTTGAGAATGTTTCAATAACTGAGACCTTCGGCAGGTACTTTTCAGCTATACGAACGTCATGTAACTTGACGATATATTTTCTTGCTACCTAACCGAACATTTTTCTTGTTTTTCAAATAAAAGAAGTAATAAAAGTAATACAATTAGAATAAAATACTGTATATATGCTATTCAAATGAAATAGTAATTTCGAGAAGTAAATTAATAAATTTGTATAGAAAAACCTATTGGAAAAATGGCATATACAAAGAGTATATCTTAGAGAGGAAAATTTACTGCTCAAAAACCAACGTAAGTTTCAGGAAAGTTAAAAAGTAAGTAACCGCTTGAAGAAATGAATAAAATAGAGCTAAGAAATTATTAAAGTCACTTACTTTGAAAAATAAACAATGTTTTAAAGTAAAAAAGACAACTGTAGTCAAAGAAAACAAAGAACAAAAGAAAAAGGTAAAACAGAAAATCTGTATACTTAGGGGCTCTCGCCAACCAATAGCGCTCCCAGATTAGAGCCTGAGGAAGAGCAGGGTATTTTCGATAAGCTAAACAATGTACACGTACTTCAATTTCAAAAAATACTTTTTTGGAGTATGTAACACATTTCAAATGCCTTAATAACTTTTTCACAATCATTTCTGTTGTCATCAGACAAATCAAAGGTATTAAAAATCACTATAACTTCTTCAACAACAGCATTTAGCAGCATGACTACTTTTACTTCATATGTCTTTTCTTCATTTCCGGACGCCGTTATATAAATGCAAAACTGCTGTTTAAATTTTCGAAAATTATTCGCCACATTTCCTTCTAAACTGAGGCCCAGCGGCGGTCAATAATATTCCATTCTTTTCTGTTTCTTTGAAGTGGTTCAAACTTCCCACTGCGTCATGTTATGTTTTCGTAAAAATACCATAGAAGTATTCAGGAATAACATTTCAAACACTACATTTATTAAAACAAAATTCAACATCAGCATTCATGATAACCAACTAATAATGCAATTGAATAATAATATCACGAGCGTATATCTTGTTCGCGTAAGATGTGACTCTTTAAGACTGTTGCCATTCATAAGGAATGTTACAAATAGTACAAAAAATGGAGCAATACGCTGTGAATGATATATTTTTAATTGAATTTAAAAAAATCTAGGGAGAATTTAAAAAATGCGGCTACGAAGTGGACATAATCAGTATGCGGACTGATTTTGTACCAATTTTCATAATCGTACAATGTATAAAATTGCCTGGAGAACATTTGACCCACAATCCATGACGTCATCAAACTTTGATTTTATATATATATATATTATTTCCACTGAGAGAGAAAAAGATGTGTTAAAGTATATAAAATCTGTTAATCGAACATGTATAAAATCAATTCTTAGCCCTATCTTTCATCATTTTGGAGAAAAAAGTAGATAAAGTTAGTGAGTTTAGCTTGGCGGAGATAGGGCATGTCCAGTCACTTTAAAGGATTTTGTGTGTGGAGGCTACTAGTCCGCGGGGTACATGTTGACTTAGTCTTAAACTCAGATAACAAATTGATAAAAATTATAATGAAGTTCTGCTTAAGAATTACAATACATGAATAAATAAGTGGACTAAGCAGTTATTCATTTTTTCTATAAATATAGAACCCATTTGGAGGCCACTTACATAGCTTAGAAAGATATAGATCTTCCTTTTTCAAACATTGAGGAAAATACTCTCGCTAAATGACACTAACTCAATGTCAAGACTGATAATTTAGTTCAATTTTTGTAGTTTATACAAAACTATGTGGGTATGGTTTTCGCATCTTGGCTTGAATTTTAAATTCTCGGTGTCGATTGCAATCGCAGTTGGCGAACGCCCCCCTTTTCTCCCCAAATTTAGACCCACATTAGAGTTTTAGAAAAATAAATTATTTATTTTTATAAAAAGCGAAGTTAAATAGTTTGGGAGAGTGATTAACAAAACTTTTTTACTGTATCACTGCTGCAATAAGAGTTTGTCATGCTAAGGCCATGTTGTGTTCCAGATTTTAAGCAATAGTTAACAAATTTTATCTAAAAATAAATAAAATTTTTAACAGATTCCTTTAAAACGTACTATCATGAAAATTATTCAGTTGAGCATGAGTTCATAGAACGGGATTTAAATTAAATGTGCCACTGACATTAAGCGATACATTTTTATCGGATAGTCAGAAATAATAATACAACAAAGAGTTGCTTCGTTGCATTCTTTAAATTTCATGAACAAGGAAAAATAACAGTCTAGGATAATTAAAACACATTATTTCACACAAATCTCATTAATTGTATTTTAAAGTTGATGTACTTTAATTACTGTTTCATAGCACCCATTGAAGGTAAATAAATTTATTTAAATGCAGGGTATTCAATTTCTTCCACAAAATTAAAAACTGCACTTTATTTTTGAAGAAAGTTACGAAGTATCGTTACGAAACTAATAGATATTACTCTCCTATCTTCAAGTAGTAGTAAATTTTTTCCAGCTAAAGTGATGCACTTAAACTTGGTTTAACGCTTTTTAAGAATTCCAAGAACAGTCGCACCTTCTCAGATGAAAGCCATTTTTCAAAAGACCTTGTCAGATTGTTTATCATTCTTTCGCCATTTAGCGCATGGGACAAAAGAAGACGCGTTGTTACCATGGTTATTTTAAAATGGAAGGAATTTTCGGCTCTTTTGCAGAGCGTTAAGTACCTTCCGGTTGAGTTAATTCTTAAAAACAATATTTTGATGAATCTTTGTGGTAATGGAATGGAATTCAAAAATGCTCCGCATGTTTTAAATATTCCCAATGATGAATTGTAATTGTACGATTATAATTTGGGACAAAAAGTAGTTTATGAATAGAGAATGCGTAATAATGATGATGGTAAGAGCAGAGACATAAAGTGAATAAATTTTAAATGTAGCCTTTTATTTGATATGTTTCACGGAAGAAAAATTGATTAACTTTTGTAATTTTAAACTAATTATAAACTTGTTCCTGTCACTTTCAATTCGAAATTAACGGAGGTAAATAGTGAGTAAAGAAATGGTTAAAAGTATTGTCTACTACATACAAATGTAAGCAAAGTTATAATTAATTAGCTAAAATACAATTGGCGAGTTTTTGAAAATAATAGAAAGTAGCAATGAATAGAACATTTGTTTTATGTTAGGGGAAAACCACCTATATTAGACTACTGCTTAAATTGGACCTCAGGCTTAAAATTTAGTACAGATTTCTGTGTTACACTTTAACAGTAGAAATGTAAAGTTTTAGGAATAAAATCAATGTGTATGAAGTTTCACCGGTCGTCGAACTGTTTAGTGTGAGTTACGGCTAGATTTGTCTTAAAAACGTGTAAAATCTTATTTTGCGGACATGTTTCTAGAAGGATAACTCAAAAACTTGTGAATTGAGGTAAAATACAATTACATTATCATAATCTGTGTTTAACAAGGATGACATAGATGCATTAACATGATAATTTTTGACAGAGCAATGAGCTGAAGAATAAAAAATGGCGTGTTTTCCTTCATTGGACCGAAAAAAAATTCCTATATTGGACCGGTGGTCCTATTTAAGAAACAAGACTTTTTATTAATCGTAACATAAAATAAGTGACTCGTCTTATTTAATAGCGTAGTAAAAATTATTTCAAGAATACTTTAACGTCTATTCACGATATTCATTTAAACTTTTTTATCAAGCACATTTTTTTCAAGCAGAAACTGCAACTTCTTAAAATATATGATTTTTTTTTCTCTTCAGATATTAAGCTGCAGTTTGAGGTTGTTAAACATAGTTATTAACTTAAATAGAATTTATGCTGGGTTTCAAATTTATGCTGGGCGAAAAATATGAAATTCTTCGATATTTAGAAAAGATTTTAAAAGGAAACAATTTATATGGCTACTAAAATGTTCAATGTAGATGAAGCCGGTCTTTTCACTGTCCAAAAGACCCAAAATATATTGACGTATAGATGTAAATATAAGTTGGAGCAAGTAATGGGTGGTGAACGTGGTAGAAACACACTGGTTATTTGCTGCATGAGTGCAACAGAATTGCAGGCTCCCCATGCTTATTTTCAAAAGATTACGTGGAATATATGAACTTATTGTAAAATCATCCCCTGGTGAGCAATATGCTTGTTCAAAAAAAAAAAAAAAAGGCTGGATCACAAACGATAGTTCACACAATTGATACAAACAACCAACATTTTATCAAAACTGGTAAGCCAAGCAATGCAAAGAGAATGTCCTTCTATTAATGGATAGGCACAGCACTTGCATAAAGAATATTGATGCAATAAACGTGGCTAACGAGAACAATATAATAATGCTTCTTCTTTAAGCACATCATGCACGTAGATGTGGTCTTTATTCAGTCTTTGTCTACATTTTTTAACCGAGCATGGATGCAAGAACGTCCAATGAGATAGGAGAAGTGTTTGGCAACTCTCATTGGCAAACAGCAATCAAGGCCATGAGAAATGCTGTGAGTTGATTCCAAAGAACAAGAGTTTGGATTGTTAACTGACATGTGTTTAGTGACACTGACTTGGTTGGAGCAGAATTAGAGGCAAGTAGTCCAGATAAAACTACTCAAAGTGAACAGGTAACATTTTCGGTGTAAGTTATACATCATGTATAAGAACTAGCTACTGCTTAAATTATTGCAAGTTCTGCAGAATCGGCCGATAGTTTTCATCAAAACGTGATTGTCAACTCTAACCATGATTTCGTAAAGCCGGCTCACATACCACTTTTGCCTAAAAAAATAGAAGGAACAAAAGGAAGGCTACCTCTGTAATCATTCTAACGCCGTATAAAAGAGGAATAGAGCAGAAAAAATCATACAAGAAGAAGCAAGAAACTACACAAAGCAATTGCTATTTCAATATTTGTCATAGAGATGAAGTGCAAAACATGATTAAGTGTATGAAATGCCATCGGTGAGTTTATCAACACTGCCTCAGTGAGGCCGAAGCAAAAGAAATTCTATTGCAAATCCTGGAAAAAAAGCTGTATAGTTCAAATATGAATTATTCTATGATTTCCTGGTACGGTCCAATTTAGGAAGCTCATGGTTCAATTTAGGCGCATATATTCCTAAATTGGACTTTTGCAACTTTTTATAAGATATTTTTTAAAAAATAATTTTCCTATTTTCAGAAAATCTAAGCTCTTAGGGTAGTTCCTGATTAAATTTAGCTTACGATGCCCTATTTTTGCATTTCAGTTTTGCTTCACTTAGAGCGACACCGGCCCCCTGTTCTTAGGGGGTCCAATATAGGCGGTCTTCCCCTATTTTGTATTTCTTGGTATTGTTCTGATTCTTGTTCCAAAAGCTCAGCGGAATTTCCTTACATACTTCGTAGAAATCATTACAAATTACTGTAAAGCATGTAAAGTAGACAACCTGCTTAGTTGACTACTTTTATCAGGTACAGAGTTTGTTCTATATTATTCTATTTGTACCAGCACAGCTATTCTCGTGCAATACAACTAAAAAAAAAAGAAGCTATGTGAGCACATGTAAATTTTCCATCCCACACTGCAGCCAAAACATGTCTCATCCATCATAAGTTATATTGAAATGTAAAGCAAACAGCTAAATAAAAAAAATCAAAAATGTTCATTAAAACTAAGAAAACAAAAGCAGACGATTTTTATTTAACAGTAAAAATATTTTGATATAGGCAGGGATTCAAGTGAAACAGCACTGCGATCGCTTCGAATTGCAATCGCTACTGGAAGTGAATTACATTATCATCAACTTAACTTGGCATGACGTCACTACGGGTGGAGCCAATAAGAGCTAACAAGCACTCAGCGATCTCCTCTTATTCGTCAAGTAGGCTGTGACGTTTTATCTAGCTCGCTTTTCATAGGCGAACGTCACGCTGACGTCACGATGTTTTTATCAAGAAACGTTCTAATGTAATTCATTTCCAGTAGCGATTGTAATGTGCGATCGACTGTTTCACTTGAATCCCTGCCTTAATTTATTTCCAATGAGACATGGAACGATGTGAAATAAAGTTTAAAAAAAGAAAGGTAAAAATGAAAAACGAATCAAATAAAGGAGCTAAAAGCGTATTCGTAATAACAAAACATAAGTTAATTTCCGTTGAGAAAATAAGTTCGACTCCACCACAACTTTTGCTTCTATTTTCCAGCTTAATTTTTAGAATCGTTTGGCTTGCTTAATGTAAGCCTTGAGTTCCGGAATTCTAGAAATAGTTATTACACCTCTCATAATGCTTGCAGAAACTTCAAACAAACATTATTTTAAACAGAAATTTTCAACTTTCGAACGGCACAAAATTTTAAAAATGTATGTGAAGTATTTCTTCCACATTTTACAATTTTATGTGAAAAATAAGCTTTCAATTAGAATAAAATAAGAACAAAATCGAATTTTGGAAAATACGCTTTGAGTTGCTGTTTGCCTTGCAACAAAGTAGTTTTGAACCAAGTTTTATGAACATAGAACTGTTTCTGCCCTGCACGCGTAACATACAGCCAGATAAAATGAAAGAAGGAAAGAAAGAATGACAGAAATCCACTGTCAAGCTTTATTATTAGTAGAGATATTTCATCCTCTGTAGGTTGACCACCTGTCGAAGTTGAGTAGCAAAGCGCACCGTAGCACCGTAAGTAGTTAACTTACAAAGGTTTCACTGTGTAAAGAAATTCAACTGTGATAATAAAGAGCAGTAACCAAGAAACTAGACACGTCCTCTCATCCTGTTATTCCTGAGACCTCCATAAAGGGGAGCTTTATTATCCGACATTTTGGTTCCAAAAGTGTACACGTGGTAATACTAGTTTGTCTACGAAAAACGCTTTGCAGAAAACTGGGGCCTGAGCTGCATACGTATTGCTTAATTGATGTTATAAATTAAATAAATCAAGTATTTAGCTAGATTTGCTCACAGTGACATACTCAAATTCTCATAAATTATTTTTACAAGGTAGCAACCAGATACTATAATGTTGCATTTTTAAATTTTTCAAACAAGACTGAATCCAAGCATTTCTTAAAAACATAAAGGCCAGATAGATCAGCCTGTCCTCTTAAGAAGTTCTGATTAAGCCTACATACGGGGTTGAATGTGTCACTGGTGTTTGGGATGGGAAATTATTTTAAAGTTCAAAGATTTACGACATAATAGGACGACTACTGGTTTGAATAAATGATAGAATAATTTTGAATTTAAAACTTAATGAGGTATAAAATGCTAGCTTGTACAAAACTTGTGGAATGAAACTCTCACTTTTAACAGACACTTCAAATTAAGGAAAACTGTTTTTCCATACGGCATTCGTAAATATTAGTAATGTCATCCACAACAGGTTGTTATTGTCCTGTGCCAGTTAGGATGGCAATTTGGAGTGGCTATTTTGGTTGCTTTACTTTTTCAGCTATACTATAATTTGGTGAAAAGTTCGAGTTTCACAGTACACACATGCTAAAGGACCCGCTTATAGGGTAGGTAACCATTCACAGAACAACAACACATTCACACAAAGAAAGGACAAAAACAGGACTTTGCTTCGGCTGCTGGTCTGTTTTAAGACTTCTGTTTAGTGCAATAGACCTCTGGTTGCAGTGCCCTGCTTTATTAAGCGCCCCCCCCCCTCTCTCTCTTCGTTCTTCCAATAGTTTGGAAAATGATCTTTGTAGTGATCGAAATGCGAAGAAAAAGAAAAACTTTGGGTCACATTGCCGCCATTTTTTTCCTTTTGTTTTTTCTTTAATGTATGACGCAATTTCAAAATGCATTTTAAACAAGAAGTTCTGTCAAGAACTAAACGAGCCTACTTTCCCGTATCGACCCATCGACATCGGCATTCTAGCATCTGATCATTATTCTCTTGATTATCTAAGACTAAAAATTATGTCAAATATACCTTTAAAAGCAAAATATACCTCTCTCATCAGATGAAATAGACACATAAAAAGTAAATAAATGAATAAATAAAGTTTTGTCGCACCTTTTAAAGAATGTAACTGTTACAGTTCTTCCGTAGAAAAATTCCTCAATTGTTTTCAAAAAAAAATTAAAAGTACAAAGTACATCAAAACACATTTTATCAAAGAAATAAAAAAAAAGAAAAAAAAACTCGTCCGTTGATAAAATGTCTCGAATTTCACTTTTAATCCGTTGCCAGTTGTTAAATATAAATTAAGAATAAAATGCCCTAGTGAATGAAACATTTTTGTTACAAAAAAAAATCGTCTGCCAAAAATAATAATAATAATAATAATAAATTCAATAAAACAAATGAATAAATAAACAAAAAATCGTCTGCACAGTCAGTCATTTTTTTCGAACTGTTTACTCAAAAGTTATTAGGGGTGACAGCTTGCTTGAGCGGTTCAATGTTGAATGAAAAATTGTTCAAATCGGAAATGTAAATACGGGAATGAAGTATCCTTGAAAAGTTCTTTCCAACAAAAAAAAGTTTGTTCAAATCGGACTGTTCATTAAAAAGTTAGTATCGCGGGACCGTATTTTTGAACGGCTCAAAGTTGAACCAAAAATTGTTCAAATCAAAAAATCAAATATGGGAATGAGCTGTACTCGCCGAGATCTTTCCAACAAAAAAAAGTTTGTCCAAATCGGAATGTTCATTCAAAAGTTATTAGGGGGGGACAGACAGACAGACCGACCGACAGACCGACAGACCGACCGACACACAAATTCCCCATCTCAATACCCTACTTTCAAATTTTTAATTTTTCGATATTCATTTTACCTCTTTATTTTTTTAACTTGGCGATATTTTTTGGACTTGGCGATATTTTTTTTAACTTGGCGATATTTTTTGGACTTGGCGATATTTTTTCGATGCATTAAGCTACTTTTAATACTTTTTTCGTCTTTCTTTTATTTTTAACGGGAAAGTAGGCTAAAAATCCAGAAAATTACTAATGCTCACAATGGAAATTGACAAGGAACGTTTTAAGAATTAATTTGACTGCAATCTAATACTGTCCGAATACAATAATTATAATATAAAATCAAAAATAAGTTTTAAAATGAGATTAAAACTTGTGCTTTTGCTCAAAACATAATGAAATATTTACAATTGTAAATAAAACTTATTGAACATTTTAAAATTAAGAATAAAAATAGTTTATTGTACAGTATTGCTTGAAAAAATAAAATGTCTTAAAACACTACAATATCATAACGCTTTTCTTGAACGTACATTTTAGAATACATTTTAATATAATCTATTAAGTTAAAATCAAAATAACATGTTGGAAAACTTTGCTTTCAACAAAAGATGTTGTGGCATTAAGTTATTTGGCAAGAACAAAGTTACCAAAATTAAAAGTACTTTACTCGCATGAATGAATAAAAAAGTTATAGAAAAAATTATGAAGGAAAAATAATTAAAAATAATGTTTAAAAGAAATCCAGATAATATATAAATTTTAAAACTATCTTTAAAATTTACTATGCAACAAAACTCGCTCATTGAAAAATTACTTTAAAATATGGAAACATTACCATTAGATAAAATACTCTCAAACTTGCCTTTAAATCTGCCTGAAATTAACTTTCCTTTCTTTTTCTGTGCGCAGCATAATTGCACTTAATTTTAAGAGGCCTTAAATGTGATAAAAGGAAACCGCACCTTTCCCAAAAGTAAGTGAATTTTTCAAAAGATTTTGTCACACAGTTTATCACTTTCGTACCATTAGCGGCTTGGAAACAAAAGACAGCGTGATGTTGCTATGGTAATTACGCGAAAGAATTTGACTAAATCCTCCTTATGGGAGTTAGTAAATCTCTTGAGTGTGGAGCATCAATCTTATTCTTTCAATTCGTATACATGCGCAGTAAATAGTAACAGAAATGTGTATTACGCTTCAGTAAAATATCTTTTATCCGCTTATAGTTCAGCTTATTTGTTTTAATTTAACAATGTAAGCTAATATATAGGGGAGACTGGGGACGGTTGTGACGCGGGGCTGTTGTGACAGTTGTCATTTTAGCTAAACCATAGTTAATACCTGGTTGAAGCAAAGAGAGAGAGTATCAGCATGTTTGTCTGAATGTGTGTCAAAGCATTGCGGTAGCCATCGAGCAACATTAACGCTAGCAGAGGGGTTGGTCACTTTTCAACAGTCAAAAGTAAGTTTTTTTGTTCGATGTCTTTCAGTAATTCCTGTTGAATTGGTACAGATAGAGAAATGAAAGTTTTCTCTCCGTAAGTAGTGAACCTTAATAGTGAAATAGCAGTGATTACTTTTTATGTAGGCTATTTTGTATTGCCATGGCGATTGCTGTTTTCAAAAATAGTGGGTTGGGGTCGGTTGTGACAAATTGCGTGGGGCGGTTGTGACACGAGTAAAACATGTTTTTATCATATTTGATGCCCATAATACGCTTAGAGAAGACAGAAATAGGGCAGTGTGACCTAATGAAATATAAAGAAGCTTATAAATAAGTGAAACATTTTTTTTTCTTTCGGACAGCTTTGGAAATGCAACGTTAATCGTAAGTCTTTGCTACGAAACATTCATTCGTAAACGCGATGGAGTCGGCCGGCGCTGTCATAATGAAAACAACGTGTGTAAAGATTATATTGCTCATAATAAAGTGATTTTGAGCTTACATATACGCTGAAAGCAGATATGAGAGTAAAATGACTACTGAGAAGTGGTTCCGTTCATTTATGAATAGAAATGTTTCACGTCTGTTCGAGTAGCTCATGCAACTAGCCTTTCAAGAGTAACAAGCTTCAATAAAACAAATAAATGTGAAATCTTTCTTTGATACTTGAGAATTGTTATGAACAGACACGGTTATGACCCACAGGATGTGCATAATGTTGCCAAAACAGACGTTACGAAATTCCAAAAACCTGATATTTTTGTAAAACTTGGTATAAGGCTACTTCAACTGAACGAGACACATTGTTAAATGTTAAACTTTCCCAGATGAAGGTTATGTTGAATTACGTTTAATATTACTTGAAATTAAAAGTGATCTAGACTGTTTTGCTATATTTTTGAATTTGTCACAACCGACCCTAAGCACTGTCACAACCGCCCCTGGGGTGAGGTCGGTTGTGACATTTTTTTCTTTTTCATTTAATTTGGTCCAGTGAGTAAACTATTGTACTTAGGGAGAAAATTTTAGTGTTTATAAGCAGGCAAATAAACACTTTAACATAAAAACAACTTTAAACCAGCTCACAGGCATTGCTAAGGGATCTATGGGGGAGCTAATGAAAATTGTCACAACCGTACCCAATCTCCCCAATTTTTTCTACACAAGGTAAAGGAAAAATAATAATCATAAATAAATAAAAGAAAGAAAGAAACCACAAAAGTGTTGTCATTATACTTAAAAGCACGGCTATAAAATTAGTGTTTTAAACTTTTCAAAAAAAAAAAAAAAAAACTCAAACTAATGAAAATAAGAGAACAGCAACAACCAATAATAATTTAATAAAAACGACAATAGTATCCAAAAATTATTAATGAAAAAAATAGTAATCAATACATATAAATGTAGTATGTGACTTATTGTAGTTCTCAATGAAAAAAAGGAGAGCTATGCAAAAAGAAAAAAAAATCGACTGGTTGCTGTTAAATATAATGTTTTCTAAGCTTTGCTTTTGCTCACACAGTTGTATTTGCCTTTAATAACTTTAGGAATTATTTACAAAAATAGGAGGAGGGGTAATTACTTTACTACAAAATACATCAACATATGCTATGCGCTTTTCTACCTACCGATTTAATGACGATTGTGTCGTCTTCGTAAAGCCGATATCGAGTATCGGACCATTTTATCGGAAAGCACCCGTCGTTTCTTTGGTGTCGGCTCGACAACTATTCTTCAGTTCTTCTTAAATAGTTATTTTTTGAAAATATAATAAAATAATAACTCTATTTGCTATCACTATAAGAATTCATCCTTCCCCTACCGATGAAGTGTTTATAATGTGTATTATTCTCAAAGCTCTTATGATGTGGTGAATAAGATGATATAGCACAAACCGAAAAATGGTGATATTATTCGTAGATAAATTATTTCCGTCGTGTGATATATCTCTTCTCTCTCTGAAAAACTCTTCTCTTTTTTTAAATTAATGTCTTTGGATCATGGATAGATTTTTAAGCTCAAATTTCTTTTTTTATGCACAGGAATATAAACATAAGAATCTGCCGAGTTTTTGATTTAATAATAAGATAATGTGTTTATCGAACCATGCTCGAATTTAAGTAATTATGTGCGCTTTCATTATTTTAATATTTAAAAAAAAATAATTAAATTATTTACCAATAAGTCTTTATACTTGGTTAACTGATCAAAAGTTTTTCCCTCTTTGTGCGCACACAAAAATAACAAGACATTTATCGAATTGATTCGGAGATTTACACCCTTCGAAGCCAAATTTATGAGTTAGTTTAAGTAATTGTACTTAGCTACGACACTTTTAAATAACGGTTTTTAAAAACGCTCTTAAATTATCACTTACACACATTTACCAATAGTTCTTTGTGTACCTATTTTCCGAAAATAAACGCTTGCGTAAATTCGATATTTTAAATTTTGCTCTTTTTTTTAGCTTAATCGCATTTTTATCACTGTTATTATTCACATTTTTTTGTTTGTAAGAAGCAATCTTAGTTAAAGTTTTCAATCTGGAAAAACCATTCTTTGAACCATCGATTTCCGATATTTGCAGATGAAGGCCCTGCATTATCTCGTCAGTTTCCAAACCATTTATTATTATTATTATGAATAAATTTGCTTACGAAAAAGGAAACAAAAATAAAAATGTGTATTGTAATTTCGGTGTTTAAGCTTTCGATAATTTAAAAATTGTTATCTTCATACGAACGTAAAACAAGTCGTATCTTAGTGACATCATCCCTAGATTAAACATAATTTTCTTTTTGTCAACGTATTTACAGCTGAAAACCATTGCCAACCTGTGTCTCTATGAAGTTTTTAAAAATTTCTTAACGTAGCAAAAACAGGTGCTTTTAATATCTAGTTAATTTTAGTTTTACACCTTAGCTATTCTTGCACATACAGCTAAGACATACACAGCAAAGCCATAGACATACACTCACATCATATACTATACATTCATGTCTGTTTACAACTCTCTTGTTATTTGGACTAACCAGAGAAATATGGTCTAATAGCCATAACTGATATAGATACGGTTCATAAATCACTAGTCTGTATGCGTTTGACTTCTGTTTGCGTACTGCTTGTGTATTCTTTAGACAAAAATAGTTAATTCAAAGATAAGGATAAAATATAGCCATTTGGGGAAAATGTTCACGTTTTGTTCTTCATTCAAATCGATTAGTCATTCTGTTTATGTTTTGGCACCAAAACTAAGTTTCTGTTTGACGGAAACTGCCTACTTTTTAAAATGATTCTGATTATAAATTATCTCCTACTAAATACAAGTTGTTTGAGCTGGAAATAATCTTAAGATGTTTCATTAGCATTAAGAACAATACTAAGCGTACAATCACTTTAGATGTTTGATAGAAAAAACGAAAATGTAGATTTTTTTAGAAATAAAAAACTTGGTTTTGAATTCAGTTGCACACTTGCGACAACGTTTAGCTTCTAAATATTTCTCGAGTTCCGTTTGAAAACGACATATAAGTATTTATATTATAGCACTGGGAATATACTTGAAACTTTTCAATTGTGTGAAGAAGATTTGAAACGCACTCATAAAATAGCCATGATAAATGTTTCCAGGTATTTGAATGAGTCAAGGAGATAAAACTCAAAGTCGTTTTTCAAACTTCTCTGACAAAACCCTACACAAGTCATTTTTATTTTTATTTGCTTTTTTTCCTTCTTTGGGTGGAATGGTTTTGAGACACATATACCGCTACAATAAACTCATATTTTAACCTTATAAAGGAGAAAGTTTTTGACCAAGCAATATATTTTTTTTGTTTTTCATAACTTGGTGAATGCTGTTCTTTTTTGTCTATTTTTAAATGTCGAAGAAAACAGAGAAACTTAGACTTAAGAATGAAGAAAAATTGCTTTCTTGGCTATTGCTGCAATTCAATCGAAAAGCACTTTACGTTAATGGTCGACAGTCACGTTGCCAGCACAAAGAACAAAGCTTCGAATTTTTCCTAACCTTTTGCTTTTGTACAGTTCATGGATTACACTTTAAAATCAGATTTCCTATTTTCTAAATTTTTGTGTCATTTATTTCAACCTTGGATTTACAGTCCTTAAGAACGTGACATCATTAGTCGAGTAGTAAAAAAATTGCCTTTCTGTAGTTGTACTTCATAAAATGTGCTCGGGAACTCTTGTTAGAACGAAAATTAACGGAATAAGAATTTATAATACTAGCAGCACTGGCTATAAAATAAAAAATGGGCTAAAGACTAGCATTGGTTTAGATATCAAATCAAAATATTCACACTTAAAATAACAGTAGTAAAAAAAAATAATAAAGAAATGAAAGGAAAACGTCAAACATCTGAGCTGCGATTCAAATATTATGAAAATCAAAAGTGAATGTTGAATCTTAATGGCTTTAAAAATATACTAAAAGGAAAAAAGACGTTTTGCATTGAAGTAAAAATAAACAGGTTTTTCTTTTATTGCACTAGTTTCAGTTTCCAATGGAAGCGCCTCCTGCATCATTTTGAATACAACCTCACTGGAAGGGAAAACAAGTAAAGAATGATGATCAAAAAAGTACTAAAGTTCTGTTGGAAAAATCAAATATTATTTTTAAAAATAAATAATCTATTGCAATGTATGACTTCGTAAACGCTGTACATTTAATGCACATTTTCTTATGGGACGAATATTAACTCTTACTCGAATATTATTTCTGTTAACCGTTAAAATTGAAATGAAACATAGAAATAGCAAAAGTTCAAGGTTCATTTCGTTAGATAAATACGCATAAAACCTCAGATTTAGCTCAAGAAAAAAACTAAGTGTGTCATTATGAAAGGATTAAATGATGAAAAAAAGCTAATTTAAACCATGGCAAAAATGCAGCTTTATATTTCTATCTTTTTGTGATGAAATTCCTACAGAAAAATAAAAACTTTTTTTTAAAAACGTTAACGTTTTCAACTGTATTATCAGACTTCTATCTAAAAGTAGAAACAATTAAATTAATAACTGCTTTAAGTTAAAAGCTGCTTAAGTTCTTGGAAAAGCCATTTTTCTTTATTGTCCATACGAATTGGTAATTGCTAGAACAAAAAATATTTGTTTTGTTTCATAAAAGCTCTTTTTCCTTGGCTTATGGCAAGCAAAAAATCTTCAAAAAAAAATTGCGATTGCTCGTTATTTTGAACAGCTAATAATTAGAGTTTAAAGAAAGCAGATTTTTTCCTGTTGGAAATCTAGAATTAAAAAAAAATGCTTTTAAACTTTTCCGAGGCTCGTTACCATTTCAAACTATTATGATTATAAACTTGCTGTTTTCAAAACTAGAGTATAAAGGGGGGGGGGACCAAACTGAGGGTTAAATGAAATTGATCCTTTTTTTCCGAAAAATTATGATCCGAGTATATTTAGGATAAAAATGTTTATTTCAGATCATTGGTTCTACATGATGTATTTTCAATGCTACTTTTATCGATCAATAATTTTCTTAAATAAACGCGGGTTTAGTTTCCGTACAAAAAATTATTTCGAATGTTTCTTTAAAAAATACTTTTTAGTCTTTCCCTTCAATAAACAACTGCTGCAGAGTAACAACTAAATAAAAAGTAAATAAAGCATTAGTTTTAAATTAACTTCTTTGAAGCATATGATGTTGAGCATCCTGTAATATCGTCTTTGTGATACATAATTTGTCTTTTGAAAGGTTTTCTGATATTCGAGCCCTTTGAGGATAAAGGCATACATTTCATCGAAAAACAAAAACTCCTCTTTGAAACTTGAAAGAGGAGTCCGGAACATTCATCAAGGGAAGCTTAAGTTTTTGCTTCTTCACTTCATTTCGTTTCTTTTCTATGGATTTGTGAACATGATTTTTTTTTCGGTCGTTTCTTTTTATTTGCTTATAGAATAGACAGGATTTTTGTAATCTTCCGTGTTATATTCGATACGCTTTTTTAGAGCATTTATAAATCTGTACCTCAGAACCAGACTAACGTAAGTCCATTTTCGTCATTTTTCAGTAGAGGGGAAAAACGATGTATTCGACAATCGTTTTTCCCCTCTACCGAAAAATGACGAAAGTGGACTTACGTTAGTCTGGTTCTGAGGTACAGAAATGTCACGTCACATTTTCAATCAATGCACTGATAAGTATATTTTATTTGTTTAAAAGTTACAAAAAAATTTGTGGCTTAAGGAGAAAAACTTTATATATATTTAAATTCAGTGTATTTTTTTTTTACAATAAGATCAAGTATTTTGCACCTGGTATTTTCTACATTTTATCATCTCCTTATGCTGCATGTTTTGATGCATTTCCTATTTCCTAAGCTCTACATCTATAAAAAGTACTCAAGAAAAATGCGTATAACTGACACTTTTTTCAATTTTAAAACTAATTCCACAATTAATGAAAGTTTTAGTGTACATACGAGTATTATATTAGCAACCCACTGCATACTACCTTGTTACGCACAAAAGTAGTATCTGCAGCTGAGTTAAAAATGAGAATTGACTCTTCAAGATTTACGCCTCCATATAATTGATTCCCACACTATTTTTTTTAAGTTTTTGTTTAATATTTGCCGTTCACAAGTAACCATAAAACTTAGATTTTAAGTAAAACGTGTTACAAAGTATTTCCTATTGACAATAACTTAAATTTTGATTTATTAATAAACAAAAAAAGAAATACAGGTATAACTTTTGCGTAACACGGCAGTGTAATTAGTTGCAAAATATGTAACCGAACTTGCATATAAGTTCTTAATACCTATCATGTTAATACGTATAAATTAATTAATACGTTAATCTATGTAAGTTCTCAACACGTATAAGTTAAATTAAAGTTAAAAAATGATCAAAGATCGTTCATTAAAAAAAAAAATCGCAGTTGGAGCAAACCTAACATGGCAGCATTATGAAGGCTACGCAGATCCTAACCACACCATGCAACTTAACATATCAGGTTAGGTTACGCCCATCCATATTATTTTTATGAGCGCAATTCAATTTAAAAAAAAACTATTAATTGTGACACAAAACAGCCTGCAAAGACTCCAATCACGATTGCTTTAGCTTTGTTGTATGAGTATTGATAAGAGCATGGACTCCAAGTACGATTTCCAGAATACCAAGAAGGGATACCTTAAGATTTCCAGAAACAGTACTTGTATGATGGTTTTTTTAGTTTCGCATGAACGTATCTCACAACATACGTCCTTTACGGAAAAAATCCTATTATTTACTTACTTTTCCTGAAAATCTATAAATTTGACTGGAGAAGAAGTCATGTTATTTATCAAGTTCGTGCAGTAAAACAAGGATTTGACATATTTCTAGTCATTGTAAGATGTTTTGTGAAAAACTGATGCATCTGTTACCATGATATTACCCATAAATATCTTTAAACTTTATTCAGTGAATGGGAAAAAATAGAAACTTCACTTTTAATAGAGTAAAGACGGCAGGTTGATACTCTAGGCGTTTGGCTTAACCATTTAAAAAAAGTGATTTCGGTTCAACATATCAAATTTAATAAAAAAGATACTTCTTGAGAAGGCAAATCTAATCTAATGATAACACCGCAACCGTTTCTAATTTCCCGAATTACTTTACTAGTCATTAAACAGACATTTTTGTGCCCAATCAACTTTAAAACCTTTCAAAGTTTTAAGTATCATGAAGCATGTTAATGATTTTACTAGTTGTAATTAGTTGACCTCCGCCCGCCCCCATAGACAAATCCTATTTTTATTTAGCAATAAAAAGGCTGTACGTTATTAAAAAAAATACTGTTATATACTTCAAAGCTGATTTTATAAACTTTTGTGGCAACTTAATCTAATTCAAAGTTGCCCAAAAATCTTCTTTCAATTTTACGCTGAGAAAGATTCCCAAAGTTTCCCCTGTCTCCATCTTCCTCTCAGGAGTCGGTAAATTTCAGCTCATATTCGATTCGAACAACTTGGAATTCTTCGCCGAACACACTACAAATGCATTTAAGAAAGAAATTGAAAAAAGAAGGTATCTCTCGCCGATCCCGGTTTCTCTCGTTCTGGGAACACCAAGTCGAACACTTTTTCTTTTATTAGCTGGGAGGAAAAGTTTTAACAATGGGCGAGCGAGTTCCTAAAAATACAATAGGCTGCCGCTGCCAGAAATACAAACTAGCGATAGCATTGGGGTGCAAAAGAATGGAAGATTTTCGTTTTGATATTTTTTTACACATTGTTTCTTTCTTTTTTTGGACTTGTTGTAGTTATCGATAAATTTCGGAGTTTTTTCATTATCATGTCGTCGTATAAATAAAAGAGAAAAATCTTTTATGTTGGCAGATATTTTTTCTGCTCTTGTTTGCCCTCTTTATTGTCCTTCCTTATTGATTCTAGAAATGAGATATGAAGTTATGCAAAACTTCTATCAACTTTTCTTATTTATATAAGTCAAATTTCTCCTTTATTTAAGATTAATTTACAAGTTATTTCGCTTATTATTCATTTTATTTTCTAAATTTATCTACTATTTCTCTGAAATTGAACAGTGTTTGAAATCGAAAGCAAAATTTCATACACGATACTAATAAGTAAAAAATAATTATTTAAGAGAAATATTTTTATTATGTTTTTAAAACGGACTAAAAATCAAAAAATAACTTATTTAAACCTCATGTAGATTTAAACCCTATACAGACTTAGAACTTCTTACAAACTATTCGTAAAATCAAATACTTGCATGGTTAAACAGAAAATCATGGGGAGCGAAGAAAATATTGCTAGTTTTACAGTTTATTAGTAAGTATTTTACAGTTTTTAACTGGAACTTCTACTGCCAGTATAACACTGTTGTTTTTACAGTAATAAACTGTAAAACTTATAATTCTACTGTTCATTACTATGCATTTTACAGTTTTAAACTTGCACCTTTGCTGCCAGTATTACACGGTTGTTTGACAGTATAATACAGCTAATTTTATGGTAATAAACTGTAAAAATGCTAATTTTAGTTTATTACTGAAACCTCTGCTTTCAGTATTACACTGTAAAAAACATCTCATTTTTTGTAGTGCAAACAACGGAGTGAAGATGATATTGTCTTCAAAAAAGGAGTTTGAGCTAAAATAATACTGTATCTACAGTTACGTAAATAATTATTTCAAAGACAACCAAGCAATTGTTGTATCATTGAAATTACAAATTTTTGTTTAATTTTTAACGAACTAAAGTTTCTTTGCATGGTTTTACTTGCTTCATAAAAGAAAAAGGACATAAATTTTCTATGAATCTATTACAACAGCGCCTAAGAAAAAAACACGTATTAAAGGGGAAAAAACGCATATCGTTGGAAGGTGTATACTACTAACTCATATACGATACGACTCTATACGATTTCTAACTCATATAGAAAAAAAAGAAAAACAATTTTGGGCTTGAATATTAGTGAAACAGCAATGATAAATATCAAATAACCGTTTGGAAATAAAAGTCCCAGTGTATTTCCAATAACGTTTCTGTTCATGTAAAAAAATAATAATAATTGCAAAAAAATATATTTTTATATTTGAAAATAATAGGATGAAGATGACTGATAATTGGAAAACATTTTTCTCACATGGCTTTGGATATTTTTCCCTTCAATTTCAGCAGTAGGATCTGACAGGAAAACTATTTGATGAAAAAAGATCATGTACGCGGATTTTCGCATTTTCTTTATTTTCCATTCTCCTTTATTTACGACGAAATTCCTGTCACACTTAATAGTGGTACTGACTCCACCCAAACTCTGTTTCCACACTTTTATAGATAGAGAAAAATTAAAAGACTAGATCGAATGCATTGAACAATAAAAATGTGCCTTTAATGAGGTGATAAAATAGTTTGAAGCGGTGATTTAGTTTTTTGGCTTCCTATTTACCCTTTGTTTTAAATGCGAAGTAAAAAAGGTTTAAGATGGTAAAAGCTGAAATAAAGTAGGTAAGTAAAAATAAAAAAAATATATTTAAAACGTCTTTTCCAATAAGAGTATTTTTTCTCTGATTGTATCAAATACCTACTAAGATTCTCCGAGTTTTGTGAGGAATGGCTATAGTTTAATCGAAATTGCATTTTCGTAACTTTGTTTGGTAAATTTTTTGGTAAGTTTCTTAAACTGATTTGGCTTTTTGTTTATTTTGTGTTTGTACAGTTAGGAGAAACCTAGCAAGCCATCATTGTGAGGCTTTCCTGCAATATTCTACCTTTACAGACTTATCCATACACAAAATTACAATTTGGTTAGATAAAACTTTTCAATTTTTTCTCTTGTATAGTTTGATGTTATTTATGCTATCCTAAGTTTTGGTGCGGATTCCTTGAGTACAAGAGGTAATAATTATGTTTAATCATGACCGTCATTTTGAATTTTTCCAGGGGAGGGGGTGGGGGCAAAGGGTATATGCACAATGTCAATTTGCCAAAAAATTGCAAAAAATACGCCTTTACATGTAAATACATTGATTTTACAAAGTCAGGGGGTGGGGGCAATTGACCCCCCCCCCCCTGAAGCCCAAAATGACGGGCCTGCGTTTAATGCTTACATCTTTAACGATGGAATTGTCCTTATGCGATTCTAATCACGGCATTATGATGTTGCCAGGTAAACTTTGTCCAAACTATAGTTAAGGTAGATTGGGAGAAGACGCCGTAGTTTTTTACTATATTTTACATAAAATGGAGCGTTGGTTTTATTTCTAAAAATCCAATTCATCCACAAAATATGGGTTTGTGTGATTGGTAAAAGAATAGATTCCGCTTTGGAAAATATATATATATTTTTTTTTTTACCACCGAAAATTAACGATTACAAAACCTTTCCATCGTGGCATCTTCGCCATACCGGTGAAGAAGATGGCCGGCCCTAAGGCATCTTCAGCCATTTTTCCGAAAGGGGAAGATGCCGTACGCGATGTTTTTGAACCAACTGTTGCATACAACGCATTTCATCGAATCATATTTCTTCCGACGGCTCGGTGTAGTTTTCCAGCTCTATGTTTCGAGTTGGATCATTGTTTTCTCTAGGGCGTGTCAAAAAGCTATGGCATCTTCCCCAAAAGAAAAAAAAAACGGTTGTTTTAGCCAAGCCAAAGGCATTTAACACTATTTCGGGTGCTCATCACAGGGTTAAAAATGTCAATACTGTAAAAACACCACTTAAACCTGTGGTAAATCAGAACCAATTTATGCATACTCTCAATGTGCATGATCCTTCATTATAATTGATTTTGCAAAATGTGTCAACACACTACTTTATATTGTAAAAAAGCAGTCAATAACTTCGTATTATGAAATGAGTAAAAATAGACAACGTTTTAAAAAGTGCAAATAAATATATTAAAAATAGTTTAAAACTCAACAAAGTTATAAATAAATGCATTAAAATGAGTTATAAACTCTTTTAAAAGAGTTATAAACTCTTTTTAAAAACCATAACATGCCTGTTTCAAACAAAGTGTGCGACATCTGGGCCACGAGCACATGCCTGGCTGAGGAACTAGCTAATTCCAAGTTTCTGTGAATCAAATTAGGGAAGTTGAAGTTGCTATTAATCGAAATAGGTAATTCCAAGTTGCTGTTTCGCAATTTTATAATTAATCTCATATATATTATACTGTCGCCAAACTAGGCAAGATATAGCCAATTTTTCTGCCAAATTTGGAGAAGTATGTCCACGTTTCTGGCTGTAAGGGGGCAGAGCAACCGAGGTACATCAAAGAAGGCGAGCAGTGGGGTGAGGCACTCGAAGTACACCAACCTGCTGCATATAGTTGGCGGAAAGTACTGCTGTCCTGAAAAAGTCGTATCTGCAGACGTGTTCAAATGAGAAATAACAGTTTAAAGTTGGCTTTTCAATGTATTTGACATAAATGCAACTTTTTCAAATATATCCTAAAAATATTTTTCATTGACAAATGAGCATAAAACATTGTATTTAAGTAAAATATGTGACAAAAAGAACCACCTGGTGACCGTAATTCGATTTTGACAAAAAAATGATCACACGACTTTTGTGATTAGCATGGCAGAACAGTGGTTGGTGAACGAAGAGAGCAAGTATAGTAAAACTTGGGGAAAAAAAAAGTTTTTCTTATTTTTTGGTTTGCAAATAAAACCGGTAAATCACATGTTACATAGAGTTAATGGAGCTCAGTGATTTGATTTTGATTTTAGTGTTTATTATGAGAATTGTGCAAGCTTTTTTCACCTTGTGATTTTTCTGTTGACAACTATGCCTACGTTTAAATTTTTTCTTCTACGTCAGTAAAATTGACTTTTTAGCCTTTAAAGCTCGTCTGCCAGAGAAAATTCTTGAAACTCAATCTGTGTAGCACTGAAATTTCCAAAGAGCGCTAGGCAAAAGCGATCTTATAAGAAATTACAATTTTTAAGACCTGACCGTTGATCCGATACGACATAACATCTCAATAAGACTACTAAAAAATCTTTATGCGAGATGACATTATATACAACTGACCTTATATCTACACTATTAAAAAAATGTTGGTTTTACAGTATAATATAGCTATTTTTACGGTAATAAACTGTGAAATTGATAATTTTATAGTAGTAACCGGTAAAATTGCTAGTTTACAGAAATAAACTGTAAAATTTCCAGTTTCACATCTTATTACTGTGCATTTTACTGTTTTAAACTGGAACCTCTACTGCCAGTATTATACTGTAAAAACAACAGCTTATGTCTTGCAGTGTATGTCAGACTGTATTTGCGATAATAGCTAAATTATGGTAAATAAAATTAAATTATTTAGTTTTTAATGCACTTTGAAATCTAACCCTTCACTGCATGGTGTGCCTGATCTGGCACACACCAAAAAAATCCTCATATATTCTTATTATATTTAAATGCAGTTAAACTGAGCTTTGTGCCCCTTCTGGAACATTGCTATAACAGTTTAGTGTGATTTTTCTGCACTAGTTACTTGCACTAGTCTAAGTATTACAGTTCTTGCTTTTGAAAAAAAAAGAGTGTCTGCATTTCCGTTAGAAGTGTGCTTAGTCACTATTTCCTTTGTTCTAAAAATGCTTTAATGCACTTAGTGGCAAATTTGTTTATACCACTTATGGCATAAAACACATTGTAGATTATTACACTTTTCGGTATACAAAGCATATGCTATGTGCTTTGTGCCATATGTAGAACAAACAATTAAAACATCATTTTTAGTGCACATTTTTAAGATTAATTTTTTTCTTCATTTTTCCTGAACTCAGAGCTATTAAAAGTTAACATATGATTTTTTTCATGAAAATATAAAAAATCGTGCAGTAAAGGGTTAAATCAATGAAAATAGATGCAATAAACACCACAGTATTATAAAAGTTCATTTACTTCTTTTATTGCAATCACTAAAAATAATGTTACTGTATTACCCTGATACTGGATTAGATTATTTTAATTTAAGGTAATTAATAAATGAAGTCGAATTAGTTGCTTAAATTACTATAATCAAGTTGACTATTTTATTAATTATTTTAAATGTTTTATTCATTGTAATTTTGAAGTTTTCACTATTGCGTTTTCTAGAAAATCCAAAAGAGCTCATAAAATCAAAATATGATAAGATTCCATTAAACACTTTTGTTGCAAGTACTGAAAACATTATTGCTTTATTGCGGCTAAAGTACATAATTATGTCTCAATTTTTGTCAATTAATAAATAAAACTTGAAAACGTTATTCGAATTACTACAATCCAGTGATATTAATGTCTTTCTTATTTGATTGTTTAATATATTTTTAATTTATAAGTATCCACTACAATTTTTCCCGGAAATCTAAAAGAACACGTGTGGTTGAGTGTTTAACCTTTTATAAATTGTCGTGCGTGTGCGTGCTAAGTAATATTCAGAATATTATTCACATAAACGATCGACAAACGACCAGTTTTGATACTCAGGCACACTTTAACACAAAATCTTCTAAAATATACCTCATGAAATTTATATCGGTAAACTAAACAGCATAAATCATCTTCACTTTCATAGCTTCATTGTTTTACTTTCACTTTGGGCAGACTATTTTTTTCCCGTGCTGTTTATGATCATTTTCCTCACAAAATGACCGTTGTATCACGCATGAGGAATCGATTTCATAGTAATCGACGCCTGCTTTACAAGCGGCATTCTTCTATCATTCTCGGCATATGTTACGTAAATCGATAGTACGCTGCATGTCATGAAATGTGCGAAAAAAAAAGAAAAGGGAAATGGGAGTATGGGTCGATTTTTCTTCTACATTGGGTATTTCGGTTTCTGCAGCGATTTTTGCTTAGTGGAGGTATTTACCTGGTCCTTTAATCAATAGTAGGTAACAATAGAATCTGTAAGTTTTTCGATAAGAGGCAGTTAATGATTGCTAGTTAAATATAACTTTATTTTGAAGCGAATTATCACTTATTTTTTAAAGAGAATTGTGTATAACACAGCAAAATGTTTAGTACAGAAAAGATCGTGAGATTACTCTGAAATTAAATAAACAGTCCTCAGGGGTAGAAGTAAGCTTTAATTTCTGAAAATTCCATCCGTTTAGGGGCATAATTAGTAAACATTTTTGACGGTTGAATCTACAGCTTGTTCTCGTTCAACCTGTTTTTTTTTTCGCAACCGTTCGTACTATTAGATACATACTTAAAATTGCAAAAATGCTAAAAATGAGAAAGAAAGTTAATATTTTAAAAGTTCGAAACGAAAAAAATAAAATACGAAAATTAACTTTTATACCTTAGGCCTTTTAACATATTTTTAATAAAATTTTAAGTTTAATATCCTTATTGAAAGTTGTTTCCGCCTTCTCATGTCACTCCCACACTGACCAATTTATGTTCTTCTAACTGCTACCAACGGGCACTAAAGATAGTCAATGGGACCAGAATAAGTTGATAGCCACCGCAGAACATTGCATCAAAAAAAAAAAAAAAAAGAGAAAGAAGAGCTTGATTTTTAGTTTGATTGTTTACAGAGATAAATTTTGACAGAGATTGATTTGAGAGTTTTTAACCTCATTAGCCCCTACTAAATTTTTCATTGCTATTAATTTATAAGTACTTAGGTATAGTTAAAGCCAACTGTCAAATCTCAATTCAGGTAATTGTAAAAAAGGAAAAAGCCGTTTTGTTGTAATCCATTACTCTGTCAAAATCAATCCCTTATGAGTGAGACTGTGATATAATTTAGAGAGAGAGAGAGAGTGATATATTTAAACGATTATACTATGGGATTTAAAGTAAATTATTGCTTTTATTAAAATAATGATGAAAAACAAAAATGTTTGTTGTTTATTATCATAATGTTTTTGAAACAAAGCAATCATAAAATTTATTATTATCAGTATATTATAAGCATTATACTATATATAGAAAAAGAAAAGAAAAAAAAGTGATCGATCATGACCTGTATTTTTCCTGCTACAGACGGACTCAGCTTAACTCATTTATAAAAAGTCATGTGCTCTTAACAAAGTTGATAAAGCAAAATTCTTAATTCTACTTTGGCCTGTTTAGAGAGAATCATCCACTGATTCATTTATTTTTGATTATTGGCAACGGGGTTTAACATAAAATTAGAGGTGTTTTACACCCCCCCCCCCAAAAGAAACGAAAGGTACGAACGAATTTATCTATTTATTTATTTTTCACAGACTGTATTTTTTATGGTCTTGCTATTTTTATTTATTTTATACTACTCTGTGTATTATTTTTTTCATTTTTATTCACTGGTTTTTTTTATCGATTTATTCATTTATCTATTTTTCTTAAAGTGTTTTTTTTTTTTGCTCTTGTTATTTTTATTTATTTTATCTTATTGAATCTATTTATTAATTTTTATTGTTATTTACTGATTTTTTAAATAATTTATTTTATTTATTTATTTTCGAAAACGATTAAAGCTTTTTTTAATGACAAAAAAAAATCACATTGATTAAAGCATGTTAATATTTTATTAGTTGGTCTACTTATTTTTAACGTACATATTTTATGAGATAAGAGATGCATATCTTGTTTTTGTAAATCAGCTTTAAATGCTAAAGAAGCATGTCTGACACAATGTCCAGTCTTAGCTAATTGAAAGAATATTGATTAGATACTAAACAGCCGATGTTGGTATGCGGGAAAATAGGCTGGTTTAGTTCTGGACGGAGTTCTTGTTAGAAACTCCATTGTCGGCTAAGATTACATTAGCCTTTTATCATCAATATTTATGCAGCCATTTTTTTATTGTAAAATGTTAAGATTATATTAGTTAAAATTTATAACTTAAAAATGTCTTAATGCTTTTATCTTTTTAATCATTTCAAAAATATAAGCCTGAGCCGATAACTGCTTTATTCCTATAGTTTTTAAAACTCATTTAATTGCAAAAATAGTCTGAATTTCGTCTAATATGAACTAAAGAACCATAAAATTTGAAAGAAGAACAGGAACTGGAGCTACAGTGAGCTCTAATGCAAACTAAGTTTTGACTGTAATTCTACAGCAAATTGCAGTTTCTCCAACTAAAATGTATTTTTTTTTCCTTTTACATTTTTCTTTTCGTACTTAACTTTGCGTGTTAATATATATTTACAGTAGCAGCGGTAATTAATGCGCCACTATGTATTTAGAATATTCATCTGATCACACATTTAAATAGTCTTAAGTAGTATTTCCCTTTAATAACTTAATAAAAGGCATTTCAGAAAAAGTTAAAGAGTCGTTTTACATTCAATCAACATTAGGAATATGTCAATATGCGTTTGGAGTTTACTGCTGAACACAAAAAATACTTCCATAGAAAATTAATGAGCTATTACATGTTCATGTAAAAACCGTTAGAAAATAATTGATAATCATTTATTTAAAAACGTTTCAAAAATAATACTCAAAATAACAAAACAATAAATACACCCAAACCCGTTTTTTGAATGATTGTTAAAAAAGTACTCCTTCAGAAACAGTTTAGGATTCGAATGGGAATTTTCATCAGAAAAAATACCTATTTTGTGTTTTAAAGAAACAGTAAAAAGTACTACCGTAAAAACACTACAAATTATAATTATCGTTCATTTTTTTTTCTTCCCCTGAAATTATTGGCTTTTGAAGGCAACTCTTTCCGTGCACTGTGAAGAGGCGCAAGCACGCAAGCGACATTATCGTCTGTTTGAATGCAGTTGCCAACGCTCCTTCATTAATTTCACTCGTCTCCTAGACTACCATTAAAATATAGGGAAAGTGAAAAAAAAAAGCCTTAATTGAAGAAAAGGCAGAGCCGAATTTCAGAGTTTTAAACTTTTTTTTTTCAATTTGCACTGAACATTGCAATTTAAAACAGATTTATTCATATTATGTAGTATTCCTAATAATCTTTCAACTGGCTAATTCTATTCATTTCGAGTTTTTCGGAAATTGCGTATTGATTTCAAATAGGATTCTCCAGTTTTATCTAGGTCAGCTAGTTTAAAAAAAAAGAAGATGCTCTCATTAGCGTGAGTTTTATATTTGCTTTATTCATTGATGTGGATAGCCATTGTTCGTAATGGAAAAAAAAATCTCGCATAAAATCAGATTGAAAAAATATTTTTCTTCAGGTTATAGTCATTAAATACTTGAACAAAATTAATCTATGAAATTATAATTTAAAATTTTTAATTCTACGGTTATCTTTCTTTATTTAGAAAAGAAGAATAACTCCCTTTGGGACACTTGTTGTTATCTTTTTTTTTTTGGACATTAACCAATACGAAATTTCGACACATATTCATTTAACCTTTACATTATTTTATAGATTTCAATCTTATAACTATTTCAGTACTAAAAAATACTCAGTAAGCTTTTACTCTGTCCCAAAGAGCACTACCTACCAAGGATATAGGCAAGGCACATCAAATAATTGAACTTTTTACGTCCATACATAAGAGTACTCATGTAACCGTTTGTATGGGAAAATTGGGCGTTGTGACATCTTTTACAAAGGGTTTGATACTTTAATATACACTGTGATAATGATTCACTGGTTGTATTTCAAAAAAAGGCGCGGCTTATGCAAGCAAATAAATATTTTACACGCAATATCTGTTTGTTGAAATATGTTGAATACAAATTAACCAGGAGTACTTTGCGTTTTCAGCTAACCCATTTTTACTAGCTCCTAAGAGTACCATATACCCACAGTAAAATTTTAAAATTTCATATTATTTGACTTGGTTTAAAAACTCTTTTTAATCACTGGTTTTTGAAATATTTGATTTTCAGTTTATTCATGTAAATTGAAAAGATTATTTATGATCAGCATATTAATATTCAGTAGATGTTTGCGAAAATTTCGTTTTAGTCTAAATCTCCATATTTTTTTTGGAATATTTCTTCTTTACAGATTAGAGAAACTACTATCTCAGGAAAGGGAATGTTTGAGTGATTACATCAAAACAAGTCCCAAATACTTTCTTTGTGGAAAGAATTTTTAAACCGCAATTCCAAAGAAAACCGACTGTTTCATAAATTTTGTTTTACTGGTTCAGAAAGTTTGCCAAGTTTTCTGTTATGATTAAACTTTAGAAATATTGCCTGTCTAATATGATAAACACTCAAAACTTGTGCATAGATGTTTGAAAAAACTTCTTTCTCTCCAAACAAATGAAAGAAAAAATAAGCATAAAATCTGCTTAAAGGTTCGCTAATGTCATCAGCTACTATTTATTAAACGTGGTGTTATCGAATAAATGATACATAAAGTAAATGATTAGTTATGGCATGGTTAAGATTTTTTATTTATTTATTTATTTATTTTGACTGTTGTTGAACTGTAATGTTGCAGTTGTAGTTAATGGGAAAAACTAATGTCCACGGTGTTAAAACTTAGAAGTTTTATTTTTTTAGCATGTGTATTTTCATTAATTTCACCTATAGTTTATATAATTTTTTTTCTAAACTTGAACACACTGGTTTGACCAGCTATACTCATAATATTTTAGTTATGTGCATACTAAAACCTAGAGATGCACGTTATTAGTTAAATTCAATCATTTTCGAAAAATACGCTAAAAGGTATTTAACCGTATTAGAATATGTTTTTTTTGCAAAATATATCATTAAATTTAAAGTATCTTGACTTACTAATTTGAAAAATATTAAAATTAAAAGATAAGTAGCTGATAAATCGCTTTTGATATGTTCGTATAAGCAAGAATAAAACATAAAAATGTTTTTTTTTTTTTTTAAACTTAAGTCTTTCTATCAACTTGACCCGCACTAAAAAGGATGAAGTCAAATAAGTATTTATTTTCTAAATAACAATAATCATAAATTTCAGTTGAACTTTATACATTTGTATTCAGAAAAATGTACATTAAAATTGAGAGAAGATGACATATTAGCGGCATAGTAGAAGCTATCCGTACTAAGCAGTATGCCGCCTAGTTCTTCTCTCAAATTTTTAATTTAAACTGTATTGGTTGCTTCAACTCTTTCTGTTTTTTTCTTTCTTTTTACCTTTTTATCCAGATCATAAATCATTGGTGTAAAAATACAGGAAAGACGATAAGTGTTTTCGTTAAGTTTTATACTTTCATATTAGATCCATTTTTGAGACGCTGTTGAAATTTAACACAACTTTTCTATGATGTAAAATTGAAAGTGCGTGAATGAAATCTCGCTTTTTACAAATACTTTGTTTTATCTTTCAAGCTAATAAGTGTTCTAGAATGAAAAAAAAGTCTTAACACAGTGAAATAGCACAAATCCCATTGATTTTTTATTTTCTAAAATATTTCAAGTAAACATTTGCATAAAAAATAGCTGTACCTAAGAATAACCAACGTAATATTAAAAAAAAACTTATTTTTTTGTCTTTAGATATGTCTTGAATATTTATTATAATTAATTAATTGAAAATCATCTCTTTCGAAGTGAGAAAGTAAATTTTAGCTGTTTTAGATTTTAGTCGAGAATACAGATTACACTTGTCTTTCTCTGCGAATGCTATAAAATTATTTAAAACTCAGAGCTAGAGAAAAAAAAACATACAAACACAAACAAAAATTTTTCAACAAAAACAAAGATATTTCTTTTATCTGAGGAAAAGACGATTGGCAAAGTTTAATCAGAATGGAAATAACGGCAATCGTTTTGCACTGAAAATACTTTTTCCTCCCCAAAATAAATTCAAACTTTCCTCCCTTTTCAAAAAAAATCCTTTCTCCGCTGAAAAATTGTCTTTTCCGTTTTTCGAAGCAATCATTCAAATAACACTACTGCTTTTAGATAGATTTCTTGATTGATTTCTTAAGGAATAAAACAGTATTGTGGAGAGAAGTCAGTATTGATAACAGAAAACAACGTTCCTCTATTCAGAAAATGTTGTTTAATGTAATTAGAATATCGTTTTTCTTGTGTTCATTGATTTTCAACGCAGACAAATATTAGGAAATATGAATTAATGTACTTTAAGTAATATATATTCAAGAAGAAAATTCTTGAATGGTGGTTTCTAATTTTAAAGTCATTGTTAGTAATGAGAGTCAAACACCAGTTGTTTAAACGTAGGCTTTAGAAATTAAGGGTGTTTCCAAAGTCTTGCACGGGTTAAAAACATATTAAAGTTTAAGAAAAGTAAAGATTACTGTGCTAAATACGATATCGAACTAATTATGTAAATTTGTAAGTGTTGTAATTAGGTAAATTCAAATCAACAATTCTCTCCAAGTAGAAACTTGATGAACTCAAAATCAAAATTTAAACACACAGAGAGACAAGATAAGATAAAGAGAGACAAAATCAACTGTCATTATTTTAACTTGAATTCATTTCTGACTAAGTTAGGTTTTCGCAATCAAATATTGTAACGACATGGGATTACTCTATATTTTTAAAGTTTTAATTTGCCTTATAATACACCTTATTTTTTTCACATTTCAATTGTTAAATAGTTTCCTCTTTCTTTTATTTATTCAGAAAACAATTATCTTTCAATCGTTGATTCAATTGGAAAAAAACGTCAAAGAGTAGAGAATTAAATATTTGCTGCTTTTAAGCTAACTGAAATTATCTTTATTGACTGCAATTTAGGCTAGTATTGAATCTGAATCCACTTTGACGAATTTACGGTACCACTATTACGACTCATTGTACTTTGAAAATATTTTTCAATATTTTTTTCAGGAAACAAGAAATGACTTTGGGCAGAAGATGTACTCAGTAACATTTTCAATATTGTAAAAATGGCTGCTGAAAAATTGCCCAATGAGCTGCTCTTAAATACTTTCAACTGCAAAAAGCAGGCGCGCCTGACTTTTAAAATATGCTACATCTTCCGCAAATAAAAAACTCCCGCCTTGGCGATAGTTTTTTCTTTTTTAGCCTACTTTCCCGTTAAAAACAAAAGAAAGACGAAAAAAGTATTAAAAGTAGCTTAATGCATCTAAAAAATATCGCCAAGTCCAAAAAATATTGCCAAGTAAAAAAAATATCGCCAAGTAAAAAAAATATCGCCAAGTTAAAAAAATAAAAAGGTAAATTGAATATCGAAAAATTAAAAATTTGAAAGTAGGGTATTGAGATGGGGAATTTGTGTGTCGGCCTGTCGGTCGGTCTGTCGGTCTGTCTGTCCCCCCCTAATAACTTTTGAATGAACATTCCGATTTGGACAAACTTTTTTTTGTTGGAAAGATCTCGGCGAGTACAGCTCATTCCCATATTTGATTTTTCGATTTGAACAATTTTTGGTTCAACTTTGAACCGTTCAAACAACCGGTCCCGCGATGCTAACTTTTGAGTGAACAGTCCGATTTGAACAAACTTTTTTTTGTTCGAAAAATCTTTTCAAGGATACTTCATTCCCGTATCTACTTTTTCGTTTTGAACAATTTTTCGTTCAACATTGAACCGTTCAAACAAGCTGTCACCCCTAATAACTTTTGAATGAACAGTCCGAGTTAAACAATTTTTTTTTTGTTCGAAGCATCTCGGGAAGGATACTTTATTAACGTATTTAAATTTTCAATTTGAACATTTTTGGTTCAACATTGAACCATTCAAGTAACCTTTCCCCACCTAATAACTTTTGAGTGAACAGTCCGAATGGAATAAACTTTTTTTTGTTCGAAAGATCTCGGCGAGTACAGCTCATTCCCATATTTGATTTTTCGATTTGAACAGTTTTTGGTTCAACTTTGAACCGTTCAAACAACCTGTCCCGCGATGCTAACTTTTGAGTGAACAATCCGATTTGAACAAACTTTTTTTTGTTCGAATTATCTCAGCAAGGATACTTCATTACCTTATTCAAATTTTCCATTTGAGCATTTTTTCGTTCAACATTGAACCGTTCAAGCAACCTTTCCCCACCTAATAACTTTTGAGTGAACCGTCTGAATGGAATAAACTTTTTTTTGTTTGAAAGATTTCGCAGAGGCTTTCCCATACATTTCCATATTTCGCTTTTTGATTTGAACCATTTTTCGTTCAATATTGAACCGTTCAGAAAAAAAATTAACATTAGCGTCTACGGGGAATTTAAGTTGAATGTTGATTCTGAACTTAAAGTCGGATTTCCTTCAAACTAACTTTGTAAGAAAATGGTTTTGATAAATAGTGTTTGTAAAGTACTTTTCTGAGTAATCTTCTGTGAGGACTTTGATTCCGACTCCGACTCCGCAAACGTGGCGGAAATGCAGGCTCAGAAAAAAAAATGACTGACTGTGCAGACGATTTTTTGTTTATTTATTCATTTGTTTTATTTTATTTATTATTATTATTATTATTATTATTTTTTTTTTTTGACAGACGATTTTTTTTGCAACAAAAATTTTTCATTCACGAGAACATTTTATTCTTTATTTATATTTAACAACTGGCAACCGATTAAAAGTGAAATTCGAGACATTTTATTAACGGACGAGTTTTTTTTTCTTTTTTTTTCTTTCTTTGATAAAATACGTTTTGATGATCTTTGTACTTTTATTTATTTATTTATTTATTTTATTATTATTATTATTTATTTTTTTTTGAAAACAATGTAGGATTTTTTTTACGGAGGAACTGTAACAGTTGCACTCTTTAAAAGGTGCGACAAAGCTTTATTTATTCGTTAATTACTTTTTACGTGTCTATTTCATCTGATGAGAGGGGTATATTTTGCTTTTCGAAATCAGCTCTATGTGCTAAAAAGGTATGTTTGACATAATTTTCAGTTTCAGATAATCGAGAGAATAATGATCAGATGCGAGAATGCCGATGTCGATTTACGGGAAAGTAGGCTCGTTTAGTTCTTGACAGAACTTCTTGTTTAAATCTTTCGCAGGAAGGATTAAAGCTTGAATTAAATTGCACAGTATTTCAAGAATCTTCGCTATTTAGATTTGCCCACTATTTGGGAGTGTTCGTAACGAGAGGTTTTGTTGTTCTATTATTTTTGATGCGTCGAGATAATTTTAGACATTCCTTTATATTGTGACATATATCAAGTTTCCTCGCAATAAGCCTGGATAGTGCGAAGCTGTAGGCTAACACTCACTTCACCACCCACGCTATGTGAATAAGCATGTTTCCAAGAAAAAACTATACTTTTATCTCACATTTTTAAACTTTATCCCAAATACATATCTTGGGTAAAACACGAGTTTACGTTAAAAATACTTATGTAAGAATACTTAGTTAAAAATACTTTGTACAAACCGAAAGTAAGAAAAGGTCTGAAAACATTTTTTTTTGTATTTGTAATACTAGCGGAGTAATTTATAACTTACATTTCGTTATGCATAATAAACAAGCAGCATTTTTTCCGGGGAATTCAGAATGCTTTTATATTTAGAATATTGCTAAATAAGCGTTTCCTTGCATAATTTGTCTTCTTTTATTATTAACCATACACTCTTTTTTTTTTTCAGTTACTTTTTTAACGTGTCGTGTTAATATTTCTTAAAGTATCATTTCTCAGGAAGTTTTCATTACTCATGATGTTAAATTAGGAAGTGTAACGTGTAAATAGTAGGAGTTTCATTTTTCTATAATTGTTTTAGACACGCAGAGAAAACTTTGTTCTATTTCTTAATTCCAGATTTTGGAATCGCATTTTGTATAATTTAGTAGCTATGAAATCTGACACAAGATTTTTGTTTTGTTTAATAGGTTAAAAAAACATATTTCCATCACAATACTGGAATTTAAATAGATCAACACGATCAAAGATAAATACAGAGCTTTATTTTTTATTCAAATATTTTATTGATTTTCTCAATATTCCAAGTAGCATCATTTTGCTCGGCCGATCATCGAACTCCTCGTGAACTGATCCCGTAACGCACGATGACATCGTTCCGATCAGTATCCGAGCACGGTTTTCGATGAGCTACTTTTCATCGGAAAGCGATATCCTTCCGATCAACTTTCCCTATGAAAATAAGCAGACCATCCAAAATTGCTCCTAAATTCATCGGCACGCGACTGCACTGCTGGTAAATTGCTCCAAATCTCATCGTATTTCGAGCAAAACTCATCGGATTTTGCTGCTCGGATTCTGTTTGACCGATGAGATATATTGGAGCAATTCACGATGAGAACTCATCTAATCCGATCATCGGTCGATGAGAATTTCATCGGGTTTCGATGAATGGCCGATCATCGGCCGATGAGATTATGCTGCTAGGGATAAATTCATCCAATTCGAAATTAATTAAAATTTGAGCTCGAACAATAATATTAATACGTTCCAACTTTTCTGACATCATTTAGAAATTAATAGAGGTTACATGATTTGAATGAAGGATTTAACTCCATGTGCATACCAACTTTCTTTTCAGAAGAAATTATGTTTTCTCAAATTTTTTCAAGGCGATCTAATTTTTGTCTCTTAAATTTCCCACGAAATTATTTTTAATTTTAAATTGGAAAATGGATTTTGGAGAGTGGTTATAGTGCGTTCACAATCACAGCGAATTTCTGTCATCAAATATATTCATATGCACCATTCAATTTTTTTCTACATCAGTATCATTTCCCGAAAATGCTTGACAGTTGCATACAATTCAAAGTTTGTATTTGTTGGGTAAACGTACCAGAGGTTTTGCATAAAAAACTCTTTTTTTTAACTGAATATTTAAAGGTTTATGTCTATATGAGCCAATATTTTGAAAAGTGCCAATTTGAAGTTGGAGTTTACTGATTAAAAAATTTTTTTGCAGAAAAAAATTAATATTAGATTCTAAGTCTAAATTGGGTCTAAATGCATGAAAATAAAAGGGGGGAGGTTAAGGAAGTTATTTACCCCCTCCTTAGATAACTCATTTTTAAGCTGTTACAGATCTGATGAGTGTTACAGATCTGATGTTAATATGAGTTACATATCTGAGTTTATGCTTTCAGTCTTCATTTAACATCGCTGAAAATGATATCATTTCCTTGCATTTTTGACATAGAATTAAGATAATTGTATATATATATATATATATTAGCTAAAAAATCAAATTTCATTATAAAAAAGAATTTCTTGGAAATAAAAATAAGCGATAAGGTTTTTAGATAAAATAAATTATGAGATTACCAAATCCAAGCTAATAAAACATTTGTTTTGTTTTGAAACAACATACAACTTCAACTTTTTCAACACACAACTCTGCTGCTTGCTTTTTTGTAATTAGTTGCAGGAAAGTTAATTTCTTGATCAGAAATTCAAATTTAGCATGCTAGTTATTATCTAGTTATTTAGCGAAGTTATGAGAAATTGAAGCATCAAAAAAAAAAAAATAATAATAATAATAATAATAATAATATGTAATTAACTTAATTTCTGCAGTGTGAATTTTTCTTATTTTACTAACTTCTATTGTTAGGTCATACAAACCACAAATGAAGCAATTGTACTAAAACTCATTGCTTTTCACTTTTTAAGAACAAAAATATTCAATTTATTGCTAAAACCTATGATTTTTGCTTTTTAATAATTCTGAAACGTGAGAGTTAGTTCGGTAACATATTCGCTGTTTTTCAATGTTACCGCTCTGACTATTAACGATCTGACAAACCGACAAAGTTTTTTTTTTTTTTTTTTTTCCGAGTCGATCGCGCTAAACCAAAATCAAACACATGGTTTTTTCACTTGTAATAAAGGACTATACTTATATATAAAATAACTTTTAAAATAATAAAACTGCCTATTTTAGCTCGTGTTACCGATCTGATGACTTAACCCTTTGATGGTTATGAACGAGTTCAGCTCGCAATCGAATCGTGCTTCATACTGCGCGCAAACGAGTTCCGCTCGGGAGCAAGATTTTGACCGAAATGGCTAGTAACGAGCATTACTCGCGTAGTGAAAATTTTCCCTAATGGGCGCTGACGAGCTGACTTCGTTCGCTTAAACGAGCGAGGCGAGCTATCGACGGCATCGCCAGAGAAAGGTGACATTTTCCGAAGAACGGCGGGGGAAAACAGCTGCCACTTTCGACTACTGTTTACTCATAATGCTGCGCGAATTAAGTAAACGGAAACTGCTCGTTTCCATAACCGCCAAAGGGTTAAATGACACACATTTTATAAAATCACTTTAAAAAATCTTAGCTGCAAGTTTAGATGCAGAAATGCAAATTTTTAATTACGATGCGATAAAACATCACATCAGGTACTCAGTATCACATGGTATCGATGCAGGAAATGATTTTGGGAGCCTAAATATAGATCGGAAGTTATTGTTACCGCTCTGACGCGGAACTTTGGGACACGCTTATTTCGCATTCCCTAGAAAATCAGAAATTGATTAAAACAAAAATGACGTAAAATATTTGCAAAGGGATAAAAATAGAATCGTTTTTTGTGCAAGTGCGTTTTTTTTTTGGGAAGTTAGAAAGTGCGCTTAAGCTGTTTGCATGCTAAGATTTGCTACTGGGGACACGTTACCGATCTTATTTTTGAAGTATAAAACAAATATTTTCTGAAGAAAAAAAATTTTTTTCTGATGTTATTAGATGAAATGAAAGCAAAACCTTATCTTCTTTCTGGGGAAAATTATTTTTTTAACTAGTTATTGAAATATTAATGAAAATTCACTTGGGACTCAAATTGGCAATTTTCTAAATATTAGCTCATATTACCATTGTACCGATTTGTTTTGTTTCTCTCCAAAAACCTCCCCCCCCCCTCAAAAAAAAAAGCTTCTGGATCAGTTTTTATTACCGTGATTGGTATTACTAAATTTGTTCATTGAACGAATTTAGTAATCCTGAACTTCTAAATATCCTCCTGTAAAATAAAAAAGTACCACGAAAAAACTAATGTATGCACTATTCCATTTCATTTCACACTCCAGGGTCCCCCGTACCTACCACAGCTTCGTGGTTTAACCGGGATAGGGCCCTGAAGAGCGTTCTGTTCTTAATTTTTGAACCAGAACCTAGGGTCGAGCAAACCCTAGGCCCAGCACCCCCAGAGGTATCGTTTCACTTGGAGGACTTTGTGACCACGACATTTTTAACGCCTCCCAGTCACCATTAATCAAGACGGTGGATCTTTGATCGGCTGGGATCGAACCAGGGTCCCTCCAGACACGAGTCCGATGCCTTACCGATCGGGCCACCACGGCCCTAATGTATGCACTGCAAATCTTAAAATGCTTGTTAAACACATTTTATGTATGGAAATCTATATTTTTCAGAATACTTTGAAACACATTTTTGAACGTTTTCAAAGCACTTAAAAAAAAAAAAAATAATAATAAAAAATAATCAGAACAGTTATTTGGTTCAGTGCAACAGTTTCTCCACTTTAGAGAACATAATTATAAACATTTTTGAGTACTGACGCAGGCCCTCCATGTTTGTAATTATTTTTAACACATGTTTGGAAATTTATGGATTACTCATTGATTTCTAAATATGTTAGATTCTTTACTAGTTTTGTCTGTTAAGGCGACAAGGGACAATCATTTTTTTTCTTTAGCAATTTTCAATGAATTTCTTTGAAATTTGCAGCATATCTATATGTTGCTAATACTTACACCAGGGGTGGCCAACCCGCGGCACGCGTGCCACAGGGTGGCACGGCAGGGTATTAAGAGTGGCACGGGAAGACTTATTGAAATATTTAAAAATCGAAAACTTAATGTCACTTTCGCGATTTAGTTGAGTCTTCTACTTACTCTTTAGGGAAACTTTTTTAATCCTACTTAAATTAATTTACATTTAATAGTGAACATTATGATTAATGTATTGTAGTTCAAAAATATGGTGAAAGTTGTCTCTCACCTTGCGGTGTAGAAAATTAAAAAAAAAGGGAAGATAAGTTTTGGCACAGATGCCTTGAATGCCGGTGCGTATCCAAAGTGGGAACTACACTGCGATGCAAAATTTTAGACAAAATGCAAATATGTGAATAAAAAGAAAACTATTCAACGAAATGCATTCAAATTTCTACTGCAGGTACACAATATGGTCCCAAATACGTGTCTGGAGTTCTTATGACTATAAATGGAATCAAATTTTGGATATTACAAACGATGGTTTTTTACATTGTTGCAAAAGTTTAGACAATAGTCAGATTTTATGCAAATATCCCTTGAAATGTGATTGGTGGAGGAAATGCGGGACTATATTATTCATTTATAAAGTGCAGAGATTGCTGAATAAATAATCAAAATCTCAAAAGCTCTTTAGTTCTCGTGTAAAGAAGATGAGAAAGTTTGGAAGCCGAAATTTGAAAATGAACCTACTTTATTAATTTTTTGTCTTTTAAATCGGCTCTAGTATGGTAGTATATTGTTTTTTCACTTTGAGGAGAGCAAATTCAGACATGCGTATCGATCAAAAAGTCCAAGAAAAATTATATTTCTTAAGAATGAAGGAAATGAAAAAACGGCTCAGACTGACGATTCTCCCTTAGTCCTACAAAACTTCAACTTGGGTCAAAAATAGCACGTGATAGCATAAGTAGATGAGCAACTGAATTGGAATGCATAAAAAAAACAAAGAATTGTGCCTGAGCCTTTTCGGACAGAGTGTCCCAAATAGGCCAGATTTTATTGGTAAAAGCAGCACAGCATATGATCATTGGATATTTCTCAAGTCCCGCGAAAAGAATTATAATCCATCTAGGCCATCCCAATTTTAATATTTTTTATCAAAGAAAGTACCATTCATTTTTTAGTCACGATGATACATATGCTGCTTTTCACATTAAAATCTGGCTTATTTGGGACACTCTGTCCGAAAAATCTCAGGAACAATTCTTTGTTTTTTTTATGCATTCCGATTTAGTTGTTCCTCTACTTATGCTGTCACGTGCTGTTTTTGACCCAAGTTGAAGTTTTGTAGGATTAAGGGGCGAATCGTCAGTCTGAGCCGTTTTTTCAAATCCTTCATCCTTAAGAAATATAATTTTTCTTGGACTTTCTGATCGATACGCATGTCGGAATTTGCTCTCCACAAAGTAAAAAACAATGTACTATCATACTAGAGCCGATTTAAAAGACAAAAAATTAATGAAGTAGGTTCATTTTCAAATTTCGGCTTCCAAATTTTCTCATCTTCTTTACATGAGAACTAAAGAGCTTTTGAGATTTTGATTATTTATTCAGCAATCTCTGCACTTTATAAATGAATAATATAGTCCTGCATTTCCTCCACCAATCACATTTCAAGGGGTATTTGCATAAAATCTGACTATTGTCTAAACTTTTGCAACAATGTAAAAAAATGTCTTTTGCAATATCCAAAATTTGATTCCAGTTTTTGTTTTAAGAACTCCAGACACGTGTTTGGAACCATATTGTGTACCTGCAGTAGAAATTTGAACGCATTCCCTTGAATAGTTTCCCTTTTTATCACATATTTGCTTTTTGTCTAAACTTTTGCATCGCAGTGTATGTCCCCTCCCTGAAACAATTAAATATAGCTAGAACTGCAATTTTTTTTAGTTATATTTCGAAATAATCGCCAAACACCCTGCATTTTCGCACAAGAATTGCACTTTGGCCCCTCCCTTTCCGAAGAGGATCCCCTCTTAAACCAAAAGCTGGATCTGCCCTTGCTTGTATCATACAATTTGCGTTCCTTAAAAATTAGCTAAGAAGAAAAAAAATTATTTTATCAAATACATATTATCCATCACGATCTGCAAAAGACTTCTGTTACTGACCCTGTAACGTACTTTTTACAAACTAATGCTCGTATTTTGTTAGAGTTCTAAATCGACGAGCTATTCAAATACTTTGCTTCTCCACTATTTAGATTTACATAGAAAAAAAGTTTTATTTCAGAAAAAATCGCTTGTCCACCCATAAATAGTGCAGTTCCCCCCCCCCCTTCCAGTTTTAAAATTTTTTTCAGTATGTTGAAAATACTAAAAGTGGCACGCAGGGCTTTTTTTTCTCCAGACAGTGGCACGCTTTCCGAAAAGGTTGGCCACCCATGACTTACACATATAAAATTTTCGTTGAAATATTTTAAAATTTTTTTTTAATTTAAAATTTGAATTTAAACTTTTTCTATGATATTCCTCGCGCCTGAAATTTCATCAAAATGACAAAATACTAGCAAAAGTTGGAACAAAAAACACCAGAAAAGAAAATGATGGTTTTCAGCTATAAAACATCAATATCGGAGAAGCATATAACGCAAAACAAATACAGTGCATAATGTTTAAAGCTTTGTAACACACTTTAGCGAGTTCTATTTCGAAAGTGGTAATGATGTAATTTTCTTATACCTATGTAGATACATTAAATTTTTTAATTTAAGAAAAATATACTAGCAATAATTCAGCCAACGCCGGGTAATAAGCACGTACTTTAATATATAATTTTAGATCTAGCTCTATCTAAAGCATGATTAATTTTTAAGCCTCAGCTATGAACACATTGATATTAAAATTGTTCACCTAGTGAAAATCATTTAATATCTCACGAGTTTATAACCTTCACTTGTTTACTAAAATTACGTAACTTTATACAATGTATTCTATAACTGAGGTTTAAAAGCATCAATCACGGTCGCAGTTTATAGCATATTCAATTTAATATCTTTTGCCATGTATACATGCAATCTTTAAATCACAATATTTTGTAATAAGTGACACCAGTACCTGGTACACCAGAAAATCATTATTTCTAATGTTTTTTTTTTCATGGATATTTAACGCTTTTATAATCAAAATCGTTTTAATTTTACGGGAGATGAAAAAGTTATTCGCAGATTTATCTGCTTTTTAAAGAAAACTGCTTTTTGACATTAATTTTCGACCTGATCAAGCTGGATACGTTTAAAATTGCCTTAGGGAACGCATTTGAGAACAATGTTTAAAAACTAACCTTTTTAGTTTATAAAACACTTTTCAACACACAGGATAGACATTTGTTTTGAATATTTCTAAAACACTCATCTTTTTTCAAATAGGTTACGCATTTTACTATGTTTTGCAGTTAATTTTATTTAGATTTTAAGTAGCAGCCGGACTGTCTATTGTTTTGTACAGTCTTCTACCGAGAATAGATACCCTTTATAACGACGAAGTAGTGATCATTGTATCGAAGTATCTTAAAATGTCTATTGATATCATTTTTCACTCACTTGATCGGTTGGTAAAGAACGCGTTTAAAATTATTTTAATACGAAAGATAGCGAATGATTTGAAAAAGGTGCAAATTGTGTTTCTATTTTTTTTTTCAAATGCGTCTAAACTATGTTGTACCTTAATCTGGTCTTAAATGCGTCATTAAGTATAAATTTGACAAATATTCGGAGAGAAGCATATTCAGAGTAAGGCCCCTATAAAATCGAGGCTGACTTATCCGACATTTTGAGCCCAAAGGGAAAGTGCCGAAGCACTGGTATGTATACTTAAGTAGCATTGAGAGAATGATGGTGGGTAAACTTCAGATGTGTTGCTGGATTCAGGTTTGACTATATAAAGGTTTTACTACATTTTTGTCGATAAAAAGATAAGATTTTGTAAACTCGTGCTTAAAACAAGTATAGAATGAAAATGGGCTTAATTACAGGAAATACTTTCCAATAAACTGTTTTTAAATTTCTGAACCAGTAACCACTTACATCGCCGCATGCATCAAATCGGGTAGAACTAACTTTTTGCTAAGTTGTTTGTGATGTTGATCAAATAAATAATCGAAGTTTGTGACCTTGAGCTCCGAATGCAACCTTGTTAAAAATTGAAGAAATCGCGAAATTTTGCCCCTTAATTTAGTTTTTGGCGAATTTATCCCTAAACAACTGGTTTTTCAACAACATTTACATTGGTAGTTTTAAAGTAGATAAATTTGCTACAATATGATCCAAAATCATCTGTCTGGACCCAACAGTTTTCGAGATTTAGCCTCTAAAAGTTTATATTTAGTTCAATTCGTTTCGTTATTTACTCATTCGTTTATTTATTTATTCATTTGATGAAAAAAAAAAAAAAATGCAAAATATTTCATTAAAAAATGTCCACGTATTGTTTTTTAACTGTAGAAAATACCACACTATTTTAAATGCAAGGTTTTTTTTTTTTAATGAAATACTGTCTAACATTTTTTCGTGAAACCTCCGTCGAATCTGCGCACGCGCCAAGTCTCATCTGACTTCCTTGAAATAGGGGGAAATGCAACGAGGAAGTAGCAAGCGAACAAAAACTGAAGGCATCGGGAAGTGCGCATCGTAAACCTATCTCCCCTTTTTCAAATGGAAGCGTTCGTGGCTGCCAGGCGCACAATACGCAAACAGCCAGTATATTGTTCATTTTTTACATGTAAACACATTTCTAAGCTGTTCATTTTCAAAAAGATAAGTAGTTACCTTAACTTATCATCAATTGCCCTATGTTCTTGTGATTTTTTTACATTTGTTAAAAGCTATTCAAATAGCTGATTTTTTTTACTCCTGTAAAAAAAATTAGACGTATGAGGTGATTAAGAAATCCTATTTTGACAACTGGAGATATCATTGAAAAGATTTCGTTTGAAAAAATACGTCTTGTAACTTTAAAATAAATTATGTATGATTGTTTTCAAAGTAAATAATTAAAGCTATGCTGTTGTACCAATATTCAATACTTCATTCATTCATCAGCACAGACACATATTTTTCTCCAGGAAAACTGTTGCTTTAGATTTTAAGCTATCTCAAATATTTGCTCATTCAACCATACTTCGGACCCCGATTGGATCGTTAAAAGGAGATTAATTTAAAATCTTCCAGCTTAGATACATTAATTACAATCATATTTCGTTCGGATCATCCTTTAATAATCGTTGAGATGGAATTTCGGCCTTGATGTATCCTCCAACAAATACCATTTGCGAAACAGCATTAAAACGACTTATTAATCTCTAGTATATGTTATATGAATGGGTTTTTAGAAAGATTGATGCCTTGATCGAAAATATCTTAACGAATTTGCTGAATCGAGAATGTCTATGTATTGAATTATTGAACCCAGGACAAAATAATAATAATGTTTTTTGTTTTTTTTAATTTTATTTCGAGCATCAGAGATGAATTTAATGGAAAACAGTAGCATTATAACAACACGGGCGTTTTTAATTGATTGAGTATTGAAAGTCATGACATTTTTTTTTTGCTTTGAAAACGGATAATTTTTAATCCAAGAACACGCTTGTGCAATATTTCTTATAAGTTGAGAATCGAAAAATTATCTTTTTTATTTTCAGTATTTCTGCAGGAGTTCAAGTTTTTATAAAAACAAAGCTTCAGAGTCAAGGCCGTCATTTCACGTTTTTCCAGAGGGGGGGGGGTAAAGGGTAAAAACACAATACAATTTCGCCAGAAAACAAGGGGGGGGGAGGAATGCCCCCCCCCCTCCTCCCCCCCTAAATGACGGGCCTGTGCAGAGTGAACGGAATATTTTAGAGGTTCAAACATCTCCAAGAGCTGGAAAAAAAAATTGTTTGCTGGCTTCTTTTTTTATTTTGTGGTGTTAAGGTAAAAAGTTAAATGGTCTAAAGTGGTTATCATGCTGGGTGACTGTACCCTGTGTAACGAGAGCTGGCGACTCAAGGTAAAATTAATTTCCCACTCTCTGCACTTTTCCGAAGATGGTTGTCATAGTTACGGAGCTGTGGACTTTTCCATCACTTAGTTTTTGCAACAATGGTTAAATGCAAACGATTAAAATTTCTTTGTGCTTAAACTATTATTCTATTGACAAACCAACGTTAATAAAGTTCAACTTTTTCTTAGAATTTTTTCTTTGTTAGAGTTTTACTAGATTTGTTAAAAAACACTGAGAAATAACTGAGACATGGGGATATAAAAAAAAAGCGTAAGCCTAATTCTGTAAACATAAAATAAATGAAATGTCTCAACAACAGTGCATAAAATAAAGAGTGGAGCTATTTTCTTTCGTACGGTTTCCATGGACATGACGCAACATTTCCAAACTTAATGCGATATCTTAAAGTAACCGAGTATAGTAATTACCGTGCTGAAAAGAAATGTCGAGTTCTTGAAAAGTGTTTGTCATATCAAGTCCAAGCTTGGGATTAGAACTGGTGCTTTGGCGATTTTTTTTTTTTTTTTTTGCGAATCTCATTAACTTTTGTTGTTTACTTTTTTAGCGTTGGGCAGCTACTGACTCAGAGCGGGTACCTTTAAGCATCGATCGTTATTTAGTCAAAAAGAAAAATACTACAACGGGACTAGATCAGAAGAATATGTAGGATCTTCCGAAGTTGTAATTAATTTTGAAACAAATATTGGGGACAGCGCTGAGTGCTTTCTTTTATATCGAGAGCCTCTCAAATTTTTCATACAGTGTCTTCGTCTATATTCGTAATTTCAAATACCATTCGAACTCTAAGTCAACGATCTTCTCGTACAAATCAATCATTTTCTCTTTTTGAATAAAAACATTTTTACGACAAGAGAATTGAACACACTTAATTACCATTAAGGCCCTTCTGGTTAACCCATTAATGCCTGACATTTTTTTTTCCAAAGATATTTTGTATACTGTTTACAAACAGTGTTTAATGGACAGGAAAAATAATAAAAAATATTATGTAAAAAATAATTTTTTTATTAAGGAAAGAAAGATCGTCCCTTAAAAGTTACGATAGACCCCGAAGAGTACATACTTTTTTTACTCAAATTTTTTTCTGCCCACGATATAATATTTAAAAAGACATTTTATAAGAAGAGATAAAATCAGCACTTAACATAAACTGGGAAGCTGGGAATAACTTTGAAAACAGCTTTTTTTCTTGAGATTGTGAACAATGTGATTTTTGATAAAGATCATGTTAAAACTGCTACAGTACACACTTTACAATGGTTATGTGCTGCAATCTGTTAATAACGAATTGAAACAATACCAAGGTACTAATTGAATACTATTATTTGGTTGAAATGTTCATTTGGGAAAAATTCAGACCCTTTGTTGGACCGTCCCTAAAAAGGGACGCTAGGCATTACTTGGTTAAGTTGACTCAGTCAACATATTGGCTCCAAAAGATTAAAAATAGTATTTCTTGTATTTGTACGTAGTTACGTCGTAGAAAACTGGTTGTCTTAGCTTCAGGTGTATCGCTTGATTGATGTTTGATTACTGCAGTCTATAAAAAGTGAAGATTTTATTTATTCGGATTTAAAACCAATAAGGTCTGAAAATTGAATTTTTTGCAGAAATTACTTTTTAAAATGCTATTTTCAAATTTTAAAATTGCACCCTCGTTAGATTATCTTAAAATATTATTTTGCTCAATTTTTCATCAGTTATTTCTTCAAAGCAGTGACTAATAAAATATTTTTAAAATTTTGCATTTATTCTGGATTTAAACGTTTCTTAGAACTAAATTGTCGGGTTGGTCTCTAAAGGAATTCTACTTACCACAGCTTATCGACTCCTGTGCATTTAAAAGAACTGGTGATGACAGATAAAGGGCCACATACATTAACTACCCAACCCCTCAAATTCCGACGAAAATCACGGTGGTCCCCTTATCAGTTTGGATTCCTGGTCTCTCAAATCCATAAAACTTAAAAAAATTATATTACTCCAAATTTGTGCCAAACACAACAAAGGACAGGGCCTCTAATTTCGGACTAGGAAGACATCTTCTCTTGTTGGCCCTGGATTCTACTTTCACTGCTTTCATAGGAAGCTACAAAGACTAGACAGAAGATAATTTGCAATATATAGAGTTAAGGAAAGCTTGTTCAGCAGACTTAAAAAATAATAACATAACCAGCACAATAAATATAAGGCTAAAGCTATTGTGTAAAATGGTAGGCATTTATCATGTTTGAATACAATGTAAATAGATAAATTTTATCTTAGCTTTAACTGCATCAAGCACTATCAAAAAGTTAAATTTAGTAGGAGAAATTGTGGGTAAGAAAATTATGTTTAAAGAAAGAACTATGGCATCATAGGGTAAAAAGGCTTTGTCGTGTAATTTTTCTCGTCTTATCTTGCTCTAGATATCTTTATGGTGGACTTAGGAGTCATAAACTTGAGTACTTAACTCAAATTCATCTGACATATATAACTTGCATACTCCGTTTTCTCTTTGTATTTTGGTTTCTTTTTTGAAAGTGCTTTGTTTTGTTGTGTAAAAAAATGCTAATGCATGCTTCTCAATAGTATTTTCTTTCGCTATCAGTTTGGGAAAAATCTAATTTTTGTTGGCACAATAATATTACTTTGAGTGCCTTTAAAGAAAGTCTTTGTTGAATAAATAAGCCTATTCAACTTTATGCCCATCGTAAGGGATTTCTAATTGCTAAAACCCAAAACATTAATTTATGTCTCCATTAGAGTTTTTTAGTTGCTCTTTTTTCAAAACTAATTACAAAGATTAAAATACAAAGCTAGAAAAAAATATAAGCACAAAACTGTTAAGTTTGTTTTAGCCAGAACTTAACCTAGATTATTGCTAGTTTGCTAAAGCAATAATCAATAACAAACAATGACAAGTTAACCGAAATTGCGTATGACTCATAATTTCGATCAGTTTTGATTAAACAATAATTAATGCAATTAAAAAAATGTGTGTAGTATTTTATCGTTATGTAAAACCTGGATAAAAATATAAAGTCAAAGGTCGATATTCCTGAATTGCAAAAAATGTTGTTCAATAAATCCATTTGAAGTCATAACATTAATGCACGCTGAAGTTAACGATCGTTAGTTGCTTTATTTTTCTGAATTAATGACGAACAATAAAAATATGAAGTAATTCATAATTTCTGTTTTTTTCTTTATCAATGCGCTTTATGGCTGAAAAATTAAACGAGCCATTAATCACGCCATTAGATATTGCCCCTTTATGTTTAAAAACTATGTAAAATAAAAATATATTGCTTTAAACAAAAACTTTATTTTTTTAACGCGTTGTATTTTTTAAAGTAAAACTGAAATGGCAAGTATTTAAAACAGTTAAAGTGTTATGAACAAAAGTATAAGTAAAATTAGTTATTTAGATTAAATGTGGATAGAACTTCGGGTTTTAGAGAAGTTATCATTGAAAAGGGGTCAATACTCAATTTTTCAGCTCAAATAGGAGTCTAAGAGAATTTTCGAACTATAAGTCACTAGATTGGAGCTTTGGGTTATATTTGACCGGAGAGTGGGTCTTCAGCCATTTTATATTCAAGCTTGATTTAGATAAGAATTGATCAAAACATAGAGAATTAAAATATTAAAATTTAATGAAAGTATTTGGAATCTTGTATTTATTTAAATCACAATATTTAAAAAGTTTGAAAATTTTTAGTTACTGTGACTGTGATTTTTTAGAATAAAAATTCTGGGGTGCTTATAAAGGGAGAGTCATGGCCCAGTCGTGAAATCTTCATTGCTAGGAAGGAGGGGGTGGGCGCAGATATAGAATTAGTTTATGTTAGGAGCACCGAAAAAGTCCCACCCCCATATTCAGTTTCTTTCTTGCATTAAGAAAAAAGAGGGAAAAAATATCATGGGGGGTTTCTTTTAAGATGTTTTCTAAAACCCTCAGAGCCTATATTTCCAGCTAATTGCGATGAAATATTAAATACTAATCTACTGCAAATGTGGCTGGAAAAGTATATTTTTATCATTTTAAGTTAATTAACTACCTAACATCATATTATTACTTAAAACATTGTCATAATGATCAAAACTAGAGGCTATTAAAACAGAATTACTTTTTTTCTATCATAGAAGAATTAATAAACGATTCACAATATTTTGTATGCCCTTGAATTTAGAAAACGTGAGTTGTATAAATTTTTTTACACAAAGAGCCGATTGCAATATTACTCATATGGTAAAACAAATTTATTTTATCCAGTTTTTTTTTGTCTGTGCTTTCAGAAATAATTAAAAAATGTTTGCTTATTTTATGATGAAATAAATTAAAAAATAATGGGATAGTTAAAACTATTGTTTTTGCCTCTTCTCTAAGCATCTTAGGCCTCTGGCCCCCGCTAATATCCGCTGTGTCGGTGGATGGGATTGGGAGGGTAGGCGTTATCGTCCAGAACCCGAACGATAAGCTGCAAAAAGTGAACTATTGTTTTTACAGTGTAATACAGGCAGCCGAAGTTTCAATTTAAAACTGTAAAATGCACAGTAATAAAGTGTAAAACTAGAAATTTTTAAAGTTTCTTACTGCTAAGTTACAAATTTTAGTTTATTGCCGTAAAATTTATCTGTATTATACTGTAAAAACAACAGTATAATACTGGCAGCAGAGGTAAAGTTAATTACAATTAGGCAGATAATTACTGTAAAATCAGCAATATTTACAGTTTATTACGCTAAAATTAGCTGTATTATACTGTAAAAAAAACATTTATTTTTACATTGTAGTATGATATTGTTTTTGGTTATTTTTAAGTCTCTTTTTAGGAAGTATCATCTTCGTTTTTTTGTGGCACCATTGCTCTTCGGAAATCCGAGTCATGAATACTAAAGGTTGAGAGACGTCGGTTGAAGTTAGGAACTTAGGGGGAAAATACTTATAATAACTAATTTAGTTCCCGGAGTTCACAATCCACGTCAAAATCTCTGACTTGTCTGTTACATTCAACAAACTCTATCAGTTTGAGAAACCATTTGGGAATTCTCGGAACTATACACTTTCGAATAAATTGCACATGTTGCGTTATTTCCCACAATATGGTCCATCATAGCGGAAAAGACATAAATAATATCTATCTTCCAAAACTGCTTTTGAAAAAAAAAATAAATAAATAAAACGCTTCTGACAGAAAAACTACTCTTTTCCTCACACCTTTTGAGAGAATTTTCTGCGGAAGACCCTTTTTGAAAGTTCGCTGGGAATAAATAGAAGCTTTCTGCACCGTTCGAAAACGCTCCAGGCTGTTTTCCAATTCGTCACAAAGCCTGTCAGTGGCGTGTCTTTGGCGGAGAGCCAAGAAGCATGAGTTCCACCAAACACACTGGAATATGTATCTGGGTTTTAAATCTTTTGGGATTATGTTTTGATAAATATCAATTCCGGTTTTGACATATTATACATGGTCAGCGGGTATCACTTATTTTTCGAAAGGGAAGTCTTGAGATTGGTAACGAGTGACAAGGAATTTGTCAATTTTTGCAGCAGGTAAAGGAGGCTGGTGTTCTTCGAAAATCCTGAAATATCTGCTTTAAACACGCAAGAAAATAGTACGAAATTTTTTATTCCCGTCAATAGTAAAGGTGTGAAACTTTTGGTAGACGAATTATGCACTGTAAAAATGAATGTGTTTTTTTACAGTATAATACAGCTAATTTTATAGAATTAAACTTCAAAAACTGCTAATTTTATTTTAATAAACTACAAAATGCCTATTTTACGCTACTAAACGGTAAAATTTCTAATTTTACAGTACTAAACTGAAAAATTGCTAACTTTACACTTTATTACCCGGCATTTTACAGTTTATAATTGGAACCTCTGCTACCAGTATTATTCTGTTGCCTTTAAAGTATGATACAGCTAAATTTTGCTACAATTAATTGTAAAATCGTTAACTTTACAGGATGAAACTGTAAAATTGCTAGTTTTACAGTTTATTACTGTGCATTTTACAGTTTTAATTTGAAACCTCGGTTGCCAGTATTATACTGTAAAAACAACAGATCATTTTCTGCAGTGTAAGAATATATGTCTGTGTGTGAGAAAGAGATATATCTGAAGAGTTGTGAAGTACAAAGAACGATTTTGATGTATAAGCACTGCATAAATGATTCAACTTAGATTTTTGTCCGAAAAATGTGTGTCCGAACAACAAACGTAATACAATGATAAATCAATAAAATGTAATTAATAAATTTTCTTAATGAAATTGCTTGTTATGAAATGGTCGTTCGCTATTTTTAAATACTTGTATAGCAGTCGAGTTATTGTCATGTTGTGTATTGCTTTCGTGCTAATTGTAACATAAATTGACAGGTTATTCTTATTGTACATCACATATGAGTCAAAATTGTAGCTTATAATTTATTTTCAAATATTTACATAAACGTTTTTATGACCCACTTTCTAAGATTTCAAACATTTAAAACTGTTTAATCAAACAATTGGTTGGTACAGGGGTTCTGAGGGCATCAAATGTCAAATATATAGTAGTTGAATACATATTTGTACACTGTATGTACACTAAATTGCTGAAATTTGTCTAATAGTTACTCCATTATGTTATTTAGTACTGTAAGATAAGTTATATTTTCAACACGAGCGCAGTCATAACTTATTTTTTATTTATTTATTTATTATAGCCAAAATTAATATGCTGTTTTCGAATTGTAACAATCTATGCGGTATTATGCTTAAATCACTAAATTCTACAGGTATTGTACATTTGCTTCATTTCTGGGCATGGCGCTTACACTGTCAAATGGTTATCAGAAATATATTTTATGCTTTTTTATGAAACGTAAGCATCCACGGTTGTGAATTAACGAAAAATTGCAATTTACGCTTTTTAACAAAGATTTGCTTTAATTTTTAAGTAACGGCATAAGTTACGGCACTTATCCTATGTGATAAATCTCAAAGAACAATATTTTTTGCAACACGTATGAATATCTAATATTTAATTACCATGGTTCTTTAACACGGTTTTTGTACACATATTACTGGCATTATGCGTTCTCTTTTGTAAATAAACTTTCGGGTGTGTCGGCTCCAACCTTATAATGATCTTTAGCCGTAGTCTGACACATATGCAAACATGACCGCAATGTTACACCAGCAAAAAAATCCTATTTAACGGCATCTCACAATCTCTTTAGTTGGTTAAATAAAATTACGAAAACCAATTCTCTTTCCTCGAATCTGTCAAACTCGCAATACGCCAAAGTTTCACTAGTCGGGAACTCCTCGGCCTTACCAATGCCTCCTAAAATAGAAATTTCTTTCATACCCGACACCCAAGTATAGTGCTCAGCAATAATGCGGAGAACTACACCATTATTTATTTTGTTATTTATTTCTATTAACAAATTGAGTATTTAAATTGCATAGTTAAAAGCTAATCATGTTCAAACGTAGTCTTAGTATGAGGTCCTAACCTTAACCTTAAGCTCTATAACGGCTATACCAGCCTGAAAAATCCGAAACAAGGGCGACAATGTATCCAGTGGATGTTTTAAAAAGCCATGTGAGATTTTCTTATAAATAGTACGTTGAAATTTGATCAGTTGTTGATATCAATACCTTTTTTTTAATGGGTACAATGTTGTAACGTGTTTGATACATTTCAAGTCATATAAAGTATTTTACAAATTTTAACTGTTTTGTGTTCAAATTTATTTTGAATGATTTATCCTTTCAAATACAGATAAAATTGGGCGAAATATGCGGCAAGATAGAGCATGAAATTTGGATTTGAAGTTTGTATATTATATAGTATTGCTCAAATTTGCTTAAACTTTTCATATAATACAGAATTACTTTGACTTTTCGAAGCCCCTTTTAATCGATATTTATATAAACATTGATTTTGTTTTTCTTAATATAGAATTTTCTTCAAACGAAGGGTGAACAGAATAAAATGGAAAAATCTTCGAAACTATAATGAACTTTAACGGATGATTAGAAATGTAAAAACTTAAACGCAAAAATGAAGATTAAAAATTGCATAAGTAGTCTTGCTCAAGCCTGTTAAACTTTCGATAGAATACAAAACTATTTTCTCCCTCCAAGAACAAAAAACAAAAGAAAAAAAACCCAACAAACTTAGGTAATTAATTAAAATTTCCATAAAACCTTTGACCTCCTTTCCAATTTACATTGATTCTTGTCGCCAGATTCCACAGAATCTCGAAAATTCAAAGTTATTTCCAGCACGCAACATCACAGATATCATCGGCATTCGGCCAAAAAAGGGGAACAAAATTCCAATTCATGTATAATACCTTTCGATATTTCGCCCTATTCATGTATATGTATCAGAAAGATCATCATCTGAAAGGAAATCGTTGCGAAAATGAAACTGGTCACGAAAATTTCGATATTTTTCTGAATGGTCTGGAACAGCAATAATTGGAGGAAGTTTTCGTGCTTCTATTTTTGTACTGTTAATGAATGTACTAGCTACTGATATGTGTCGCTAAAATATTTATAACGCTTTCTTTATGCTGGCTCATTAAAATCCCGGAAGTGATTAGTTGCAGGACGTTACTATTTTTATCAGGATTAGGTAGTTCTTAAGAGGAAATAGGAATATTTTTTTTGGAAAATAATAGTAATTTTTATGAAGTAAACATTTCCAACCTTACAAACAGAAGTTATATAGCTGAAAAAGTTGAAACATGTTATATTTACATATGTAATTTAAAATTTCGAGATTTTGTGGCATCTATCATCAAGAATCAATGAGCGATTCCATACCAAATCACCGAATGGGGGTCGCACGACCGACTCGGATTTTTTTTTAATTTGGTGCACAGATTGATGGTATAGAGGTATGAAAAAGCCCAAAAGGAAAGTTACCTGCTCCACTTATTTTCTGAGATACATGCCCTCAAAGTTTGTCCGCCACGTCAAAATACTAAAAAAGTGATGTTATTTAATCATTTTTTATAAAAAATCGTACTCATGCAAAATAAAAGTGTTAGATATCTATGGAAACTAGTTACTCCAGGCATTCTGAAAAAAAATACTAGAACGTTCATAATGAAAATTGCCAAGGTACAGGGCTCTTTGAAGTTGTCACCACAAAAACTTGATTTTGCAGATTTTGCTAAAATTCAGGCATTTATTACAAAAAAAGGCAAACAAAACCAAAGGTTTTCTCACTTTCTGGTAGTGTACAGGTCCTCCCTGTAAATTGCTACGCAATAAATTTTTTGGGTTTCTCACTCCTTCTTGGAAATATTTTAGCTTAAAAATAAGCCATAAGGCAAAAAATGCGTTTTTGGCCATCTTGGCAGCCATTTTTCTCATAAAGGGGGAGCAGTAGAAACTTTAATTTTTTTTAAAACAAGCCACTGATATGTTAGCTATTCACAGGAAAAGAGTTTACTTTTGGTTATTTCTCCCATTAAGAGATATCCTGCTGACAGTATATGCATGTTTTTCGCGACGACCATATGCTTTTGTTCCCCCTCTCATGGACTTAAAATTAATTAAACCAAAAAATAATTATATATTTATTATTAGCTGTATTATCTACTCAATATGTCATGAAATTTAATTTATTAAATCATTGAACAATAAATTAGATAATTGATGAAAACAAGAAAAAGTATTTCTCTGATGCCTGAGCATTATGCATTCATAATTATAAAGCACTAAATACTTTCTTGAGAAATTAATTAACATAAATGAGCTCTAAATAGTTATATTATAAGCAATACCCAATCTTGTGATTGGGATACTCCTGTTTTTAATTGAAGAATTTCTTGAATATCACATGAATATCAGGAAAATAAATGAGGTCTTTTCGTTTGATGTAGGATACTTTATGACAAATTTCATTTGATGGGCTACTAACTGAGCATGGTGATAAAGAGCTATTAATTTCAGCATCGAATTCCATTTTACCTTATTAACAGTTAAATATTTATAAAATAATTAAATAAATAATTTAATATAAAGCCATGCTTGAAGAATTAAAATTAGTGCAACTAATTTATTCCCATACTGATCTTTACAAAACTGACATGTGTTGAGCACTGATAAGAACTGACAAGAATAAGTTTACTCACTAAAATACTAGTTCACAGATACTATAAAGCGTACATTCTATTTTCTACAAAATAATACTGCAACAAAGAACAAGGGTATAAAGGGGTAGGTACTAAAGAATTTCTTGAAAAATCAATTAAAATAAAGGAGCTTCGAATATTTATCTCATAGGCAATACCCAATCTTGTGATTGGATGTTCCTGATTGATGGCTATAAACAGGAGGATACCCTTGTTCTTTGTTGCAGTATTATTTTGTGGAAAATAGAATGTATGCTTTATAGTATCTGTGAACTAATATTTTAGTGAGTAAACTTTTTCTTGTCAGTTCTTATCAGTGCTCAACGCATGTCAATTTTGTAAAGATCAGTATGGGAATAAATTAGTTGCACTAATTTTAATTCTTCAAGCATGGCTTTATATTAAATTATTTATTTAATTATTTTGTAAATATTTAACTGTTAATAAGGTAAAATGGAATTCGATGCTGAAATTAATAGCTCTTTATCACCATGCTCAGTTAGTAGCCCATCAAATGAAATTTGTCATAAAATATCCTACATCAAACGAAAAGACCTCATTTATTTTCCTGATATTCATGTGATATTCAAGAAATTCTTCAATTAAAAACAGGAGTATCCCAATCACAAGATTGGGTATTGCTTATAATATAAATATTTAGAGCTCATTTATGTTAATTAATTTCTCAAGAAAGTATTTAGTGCTTTATAATTATGAATGCATAATGCTCAGGCATCAGAGAAATACTTTTTCTTTTTTTCATCAATTATCTAATTTATTGTTCAATGATTTAATAAATTAAATTTCATGACATATTGGGTAGATAATACAGCTAATAATAAATATATCATTATTTTTTGGTTTAATTAATTTTAAGTCCATGAGAGGGGGAACAAAAGCATATGGTCGTCGCGAAAAACATGCATATACTGTCAGCAGGATATCTCTTAATGGGAGAAATAACCAAAAGTAAACTCTTTTCCTGTGAATAGCTAACATATCAGTGGCTTGTTTTAAAAAAAATTAAAGTTTCTACTGCTCCCCCTTTATGAGAAAAATGGCTGCCAAGATGGCCAAAAACGCATTTTTTGCCTTACGGCTTATCTTTAAGCTAAAATATTTCCAAGAAGGAGTGAGAAACCCAAAAAATTTATTGCGTAGCAATTTACAGGGAAGACCTGTACACTACCAGAAAGTGAGAAAACCTTTGGTTTTGTTTGCCTTTTTTTGTAATAAATGCCTGAATTTTAGCAAAATCTGCAAAATCAAGTTTTTGTGGTGACAACTTCAAAGAGCCCTGTACCTTGGCAATTTTCATTATGAACGTTCTAGTATTTTTTTTCAGAATGCCTGGAGTAACTAGTTTCCATAAATATCTAACACTTTCATTTTGCATGAGTATTGAGTACGATTTTTTATAAAAAATGATTAAATAACATCACTTTTTTAGTATTTTGACGTGGCGGACAAACTTTGAGGGCATGTATCTCAGAAAATAAGTGGAGCAGGTAACTTTCCTTTTGGGCTTTTTCATACCTCTATACCATCAATCTGTGTACCAAATTAAAAAAAAATCCGAGTCGGTCGTGCGACCAACTTTTTTTTTTTCGGTGATTTGGTATGGAATCGCTCCAATATAAATTGGAAAAGTCAGAGATTTTAAGAAGTTTAATAATTGTCTATGTTTGTTTTTTGGTTGGAGAAAATAGTTCTGTATTCTATGGAAAGTTTAAGCAAACTTGAACAAGACTATTTATGCATTTTTTTAAATCATCATTTTTACATTTCAACTTTAACATTTCTAATGATCCGGCCAAGTTCATTATTGTTGGCGAATATTTTCTCTTTTTTTGCTTGCTCTACTTTTGAAGAAAATTCTCTATTAAAGAAAAAAAATCAATGTTTATGTAAACGATTGAGAATTGCATCGAAAAGAGAAAATAATTCTGTATTCTATAGAAAGTTTAGGTAAACTTGATCAAGGATATTTATATATTTTATTTATCATTTTTAAGGGGTTACATTACCTCAAAAATGCCCAAACGACCAAATACATTTTGATTGCTTATTTTAAAATTAAAAATTATTTAAAACACTCGGAATTTTTTTTATTGCTTCAGCTCAATTATTTGAAAAGTTATGAGTGATTTAAGGTATGTGTTTTAATCGAAAAGCAAAACTTTAAAGGGTTTTTTCTTGATAATCGTTTTTATTCTTTATACCACCATGTTACAGGAATCGCTAATGATTTTTTCTATTCGAGACATAGTTAAAAAAAAATTCGTTCAGAATAATATATCTAATAAAATGGTGCATTGAATCAGCATTTAAAAAATAAGTTAAACCTTTAAAAACAAAATTTGCAAAGAAATTTTTGATTTTTTACATAATCAGTCATGGATTGTTTTCTAACCGTAACGTAAGCAAATTAATGCACTGAATTTTATAGACAATTAATGTGATCATTTAGCAAAAACTACTTTTGAAATTAGTGGAATACACACACAATAGCATGGTCAAATGAACGCTTTTACTTTATGCCTATTTCTGCTATGGAATACTCTGTGTTAACCATTATTGCTCTAGTTTGGGTTTCACAAAGATGTAATGACGATCCAAAGTTGTTTTTTATGATCAACGTCCTTGCTATTTTTTTTAATTCTTTCTTTCTTTCTTTCATCATTCATGTGGTAGGTTCTCAAGAATTTTCAACAGTTGCAAATTTTCTGATATGAAACTTTCCCAACCGATCTATAACTTTTTGCTCCTCTTCCTTTTCAGACGAGTATTCTTTCAATGACGTAGGCAGGCTTTCGTTTTTCTTTGTTGATATAAAAATAATCTTCCTTTTTTCAATACTTCGTACCAGTTATATTA
>JAXGGA010008328.1:0-57557 GCA_038373865.1 Uloborus plumipes
GTTCTCAAACATCGATGTTTTAAAACATCGATCTTTTTACAAATATTATATATAGCATACAGTTTTGAATATACTATACTATAGAATAACACACATGAAAATCTCTACCCAATGTTTTCAAGAAAGTCAGAGAATTCTCTTAGCATTGCGTCAATGCGTCAAATAAAGCAATTATTTCAAAAATGTCAAAGTAAAGCCAATAACAAATTTTATAAATATATATATTTATTAATTTAAGCAATACAAAAGAATAAATACTCGACGAATTTTTTGAAAATACTGAATTTTGAGTCCTTAATACAAATTAATAGGAATAATTTTGCAACAAGAATTGATTTGACCCTTGAATAGTATAAAAACTGATAATAAAACATGCAAAGATTACCACAAACTAGTTTTAGAAAAAAGAAATATTTTTTATTTGATTAACACTGAAAATTAATCTACCTCGAAAATGAATCCAAGAAAAATATGTATCATAGCACTTACCGTCAGTTCAATGATGAGAAAGAAAAATTTTGATTGTATGAAACACAAATTTTTTTTAAGCATTGAACTATTATTATTAGGAGCTAGAAATCTGAATTTACGTATGAGTGAAATTACGTACAACACCGCATTTTGCAAGTCAACTGCAAAAAACAAACAAAACAGACCAGAGAAGGTTTTCCTGTCGCCGTTAATGTTTACGATGTGTCAAAAAAAATCCCTCTGTTTCTTTTAAATGCATTTATTATTCGGTAAAAGAGGTATAGTTTTGGAAAATTTCCGACACACCGGCAGCAGCAGATTTACTTTTCTTTCTTTTTCTATGCTATTTTGCAGACATTGCGGATTTAATACATACATGGGCTTAATTCGCATGGCAGATCATAGGAGCTTAACTCTAGCACTTTTCAAATATAGACGAATTTTTGCATGTTTGACGGGAATTTACACAATTACGTGTGAAAATGAGATTCAATAAGTGATAATTAAAGGGCTCCTGCACTTTTTTTTTGTCAGACATCAATTCCGGGTGCTTATCGTATGTATTAGGGTTACGACATTGGTGTTAATGTTTCCGAAATTGAATGTTGTTGGGTTTATTTTTTAATGTCAATGGTTTTTTCATTTTGAAGATGATGTTTTTCCATCGATATCACTTCTCTGTGGGAAATTTTAATACATTTTTAATTCAAAATGAAAAAACATCGACATCAGAAAAAACATCGAACCCAAAACATCGATGTTTTAAAAACATCGACACCAAAGTATCGATGTTAAAAACATCGACACCAAAGTATCGATGTTAAAAACATCGATGTTTCCATAACATCGACATCGATGTCGCAGCCCTAATAGACATTATTTGTTCTTTTAACCTGTTAACTGGGTATGACGAAATATTTCGTCATACATAAAAGCCTACAGCAATGGGCATGACGAAATTTTTCGTCATGGAAATTAATCGTAATATATTGAACGCATCACGTTCTACGTTGTTCTTATCTATTAAATCATAGAGTGGTTACATATATGCCATCATATTGTCGATGGATCATGAATTTTCATGTTCTTGTAATCTGTAACTTGAGCCCTATTAACGGGAAAACGGGCGCTGCATTATCTATACTTCGAGCTGCCACAATTTGGATTTATTTTAGTCTGCATTTCAGCATCTCACATGTTAGTAATAACTTTCTGATTTGAATATTCTTATTGTGAATTTCAGTGTTTTATATATTTAGGAGGTATTAGGAGAGAATCGAGATTCTGGTGTCCTGACTGCTGTGTGGCCTTGTGTATGCCGCACTGTTTCAAGCAATATCATGCTGCGAAATAATTATTATAATTTGTTCCATTAATGCGTTTTACATTGAATACATTTGAATTATATTTTAAATCTAAAATATTGTTTAAAAATAAATAAAAATCATAAGTTAAAAACGATATTCTTTTATTATTTGAGGTGTGATATTACTTATCGCTGCGAAAAAAAAAGTCCCCATTGTGAAACGAGTTGAGCAATAGCTAATTCCCCGGTTAACAGGTTAAAGAACTTTATTTGTTCTATCTAGTTGATGCGTTGTTTTTTCTTCTCCGTTAATTACGTAGAAGCGTTTTACAGACAAAAACACACAAAAGTCCAAACGTGGATAAAACATTAAATAATTCTTTTTCTAAATTATTTTTTGAAAATCGAGCTCAGTGCTACAACATCGAACCTTTCAGACAACTTGTATACCAAGTTTCATGTCTGTAAGTGGGATAGCTTTGCTGTACAGAGCACAAACACACAAAAGGGTATTGACTTCAGAAGAGTGAAAATTCAAAAGTGTTTTTGGCCAGGATTTTCAGTCAAATACTCCACTGTGCGGCGTTTACAAGTTGTAGCCGTAGTTTTATACTCAAAGTTGTATTTCTTTGTGTAATACCCGGTTGGGTTGAACCGATCTCTTGCCCTGCTATCCTCAAGATAAGTTTTTCCGGCATTACCCAGCGTAATGTATTTGCTTAGATTTTATGGTTCGCAGAACCTGTAGAAGAACGGAGTGTTATTGGGGAAAAGGCTGGGGAACTAATGCTCGTTTAGACACATATCATCACTCAAAGTTTCCCCCAAGAGTTTAAAACCATCCTACTTTAAAAAAAGATTGTTTATAAACCAAGCTCTTCCGCCTCTTTTCAGAAAAAAAAAAATCGGGATGAACTCCAGATACTTCTAGTTCATTTTGATGAAAAATCTTAGAGAAATCGAAAATGCACACTTTTACCAACAAATCATGTGATTACTCACCAATGAGGAAAGGTCTTCCAAATGAAGCAAATCCGTTCATGAAGCACATGCAGCCATAGGAAACTGCATGCGTTTCAGTCCCAAGGAAGTCCACCAGCAAAATGGGGAATACCACCATCGTACATCCCAGAAGCAACCCGTAGCAGCAACTGGTGGCAATCAGTGCTTCGTAAGTCCTGGCGAAGGGGAAGCAGAAGAAGACCATCCCGATGGCCGCCATGCCCAACATCACGAAGTGGGATCGTCTGAGGTACTTTCTGTCCGTGACCCACCCCAGGCAGACGCGTCCGAACAGGTCGGAAATGGCGAAAGCGAACAAAATGAATTTAGTCTCGCTTTCAGGAACACCAATGTCTAAACCGTAGTCTATGATGATGACCACATACATATGAAACAGGAAGTAGAAACTGACGTTGGTGATGGCTGTTATGTAAAACAATGGATTGCTAAGTACGATTTTAAAACTTTGCATTGAATCTAGCCATGTCCTCTTGTCGAGGTTTTTAGGATTGTGATTCACAAGTTTTTGCGGTTCGCTTTTCACTCTCGACTCTGAAGATTTCTGGATCTGGACTATTTGCTCTTTGACAAATGGATTATTTTGGTCACTTTTCGATGAAGACATATTAGGAAGCAAATGTTCACTTTCAGCTCTTTCAAATCCATTTTCCTCGTCAATGCTGTTGGATAAGTCTAAAGATCTTATTTCTGCATTCGATTTGGGAGAAGAATACAAGTTGGAACTTTGTTGTATCTCACCAGAATATTTAGAAGCATCTTCTTGCTTATGTGAGTTGATTTCTGGACTAATATTTTTGTCATTCGTCGATGAAAAGTCAAGGGATGAATGCGAAAAGCTTTTCAACACATTTTCAAAATCAGATATGGACTGAAGTAGCGCGTCTTCGCTTCTGATTTTCGCTTCCAGAAATCGTCTGCTCTCTTCGGAAGGTGAGAAATCCAGATGGTTCAAACTTTTCGCTTCACTTAAGTTACTTTTTACAATCTTTTGACTGCTACTTCTGTGGCGAAGTGTTAAATTTAACTCTGATAGTAAATCTTGCTGTTTCTTCGAATTCGGATCAAGGTAAGCAGTTCCGACGTCTATTACTTGATGGTTAAGCAACTTCTGTGCACTTGCATCAGAGCTGAAGGATCTACCATTTTGTTCTGTGGACAGAGTTTGTAAACCACATACAGCACCATCTTTCTCAATACCACAAATTTTATTTGTCTGTTCATTCCAACAAGTAACATTTTCGGCGTCTATTTTCACTTTCGATTTCTGTAGCCAAGATGGCGGACGAAGAAGTGCACCAGCAACTGCCACGTGCAGGACTACTCCACCAGTCAAAAGGAAGCAACCTGTCAGTCCGTAACTGGCAATGAGGTACTCGAAAAATACAGGCAGGATCAAAGAGCCGAAGCAAGAGCCCGAGTTGGCTATTCCGTTGGCTGTTGCTCGTAGATCCAGGAAGTAGACGTTGACGATGACTGGCATCAAGGTATTTACAAGTCCATAACCTATGCCTGCAATAAAATCAGCTTCAATTATTTGTACAGCTTAAAGTATGTAATAAGTAAATGCTTACATAATAGCATAACTGCTTTCGCCTGAAAACTTGTACTCTTCAAAACAAAATGACAGTTAAACTAAAATTGCTACTGTACCAGGTAAGATCGGTTAAATTTTCGGTTAGTCTTTAAAATATGAGCACTAGAATGAGGGGTTCTGTTCTTTAGGGTATCATTCGATTATTATGTTTGCAGAAGTACTCTGAAGTTCTTGCCAAACACTAGTCAAACCCAAAAAAGTAAAGAGCAAGAATGTCATCACTAATTTGCTTGATTATCAATGAAGGATTTATCAATTTAAGCTAAAATAAATAATTTATACGTATACTGTTTGTCTTACCATGATAGTACAAGTGCATGTCATGTAACCGCTCTTGGAGAGAGGGAGAAAGAATATAAGAGTGAACTAGAGGATTTTTTTGTGATAATTACATGGATAGATATTGGATTAAAAAATAAAGTGATAGTTACTAGAGCAGACTAGATTTAATTATTTATTTTTTAATCTATATACATAAAAGACTACTTTTGTGCGTATGTCCGGGGTAAACTTCAAAACTACTGGACTAATTTTAACCATTTTTTCACCGTAGATAGCTGCAGTAACAGGGAACAGGATAAATAATAATTTATTTCTAAAAAGCTTAGTTTAAAAAAGTTGTGGAAAATAGTAAATTTCATATAGTTTCCTCATTAAATGATTAAATTTTCAGTCCACTGTTGCAAAAATTTGTTGCCTGGTAACAGCAATATTAATGGTGATCATAATGAAAATGTGAACCAAGGCTTCTCTGGAGTAAGTATGAAATTTATTGCTAACTTAGGATTTTTAGATTCATCTGTGCCAATAATCGCTAACGAGACTAAATAAAAAGATAATTGATTTTGGCAACAGTTAGAGAACAGAAAATGTTTATAGTCAAAAAATTTCTAAGTTATTTACATAAGATGTTTTCACCGATGGGGGGTAGTCACAAGGATATAAACTAATGATGGGACTTATTTTACGTGTAATGTTTGGAAATACTTGACTCAGGTGCGATTAATTTTGCAGAGTGCGACAGAGAAACTTGCTGATTTTAATTGGATGCTAATTAGCAAGGAGTGGTCAGAAAGGAGTGGGAAGAGTCTCATTTTAAAGAGAGGTCCTGAAGTTTTGTTATCTCATAGTTTAGTTGTCGCCATGCGTTGGACAAAGGAGCAACGAGCGTACGCCGCCGAATCTTACTTTTCAAATAATTTTTCGGTGGTCGCCACTCAACGTGCCGTCCGAACTCGGCTCAAAATTCAGCCAGTTGTTCCCATTCCTGGCTGGGAATCGACTGTTTTGTGGGTGAAAACATTCAGGGAAAGTGAGAGTGGCAAACAGAGGCCCAGGAGGTCAACGGATTTCCAGAACCCTAGAAAACGTCGAAAAAGTGAGGGAGTCGTTTTTGCGCTCTCTCAGGCGTTCGGCACGTAAACACGCTGCTGCTTTGGGGATTTTTGATTGGACACTGAGACGAATTCTTCACAACGAACTCCAGTTTTATCCCTACAAACTTGCTGTGGTTCACCAGTTGAGTGATAACGTCTCCTTGAAAGGTGACGTACCGTGGCCGGCCCGCTCTTCCGATTTGACACTCTGTGACTATTTTTTATGGGGGTATCTCAAATCGATCGTTTACAACGACAAGCCCCGGACCTTGCAACGCCTGGAGAACAACATCCGGCTTGCTATCACCAACATCCCATCAGTTGATATGCTCGAAAGAGTGCAACAAATCTAGGGTACATGAGTGCATCATTAACAGGTATGGGCCGTCATTCTTCCCGATGTAGTTTTTAAATCTGACTAATATAAAAATTCAGAATGGGTACCATATCTTATAAAAAGTAGTAAACTGATACATGATGTACTTTTCCCTTAGTTGACTTTTCAAGTCTGCAAGTTTCTCCGCCGCACCCTGTACCAAGCTTATTTAAAGTGTGTAATACAGTTTTTTAGTTTGTCCAGTCAGAAAAAAATGCCATTGTTTACAGAAGTAGCCATTGTGTATAGATATGCACTTTAATGTTGAAAAATTCATGAACGAGTGTCACTAAAACCCCATACCCTGCCGAAACCCGGACAGGGCCGGGTACCCGGCTAGTTTCTGTATAATTTGACTTAGGTCACGCAGTTTGTTGCTACCAAATGCTCTATTACTTCGTGGAAAATTGCTGTTACATTTGTTTACGAACGAACCTTTATTGTCTGTTAAGGTAGTTAAATTACATTCAAGTAAAGACTTATGAATTCTATTTCAGCCAGGGCGCTTATAACGTGTTACATGTGATTACTTTTAGATGCTAATTAAGAATTGCAAATTTGTTGCGTTATCATATGCTTTGTAGTTGAGTGATGAACCAATAGCTGTTTTCGCTAGTTGAGGGTTTATGAGAGAGAGTGAGGAGCTGTTTTGTCTGCTATCTCTGGCTAAAACATTTCACTGAATGTCAGTTTAAAAATAAACTGATAAATTCTGAAGGGTGTGGTTATGGGAACTGACCGAAAATAATTCCGAAGAGTATGTTGATGACGCTGAGTGACGTGGTGAAGAAGCAGCCAGAAATTCCGACCGTTGCGATGACAGCTCCAATGATGGTGATGGGGCGGACGCCATATTTTTGGCCCAATATACCGGCAAAAGGCCCTGAAAGGAAAAAAAAAATACTGAGAACGCATGTACAAGGGGCATTGCATAAAAACTAAGAGTTTTTTTACAAGGTGGAACACACCGCGAAATTAAAAAATACAAGTGCAGGCGATTTTTTTCAAGCTGTTGACTGTACGTTTATATACAATTCTAATCGAAGCAGACGGTTTTACTTTCCTAGCTTCGTGCTCGTATAAAGAGCGGTTTTAAACTGCGCCAAACAATGTGCATTATAACGAGCATCATTCATTTTACGCTTTTCAAAGGGCTTTTGAATTATTAATTTCTTCCGTGTACTTCAAAATATATATATATATATATATATATATATATATATATATAGGTAGATAGATAGATAGATATATTAATGCTACATCCTAAGCTTTTTTTTTTCCTTGAAAAAGAAAAAAAAAAAAACACTTGAAAGCAGCAGCAATTAGCAAACATTTCATACAACTTTGTCCAACAGCAGGCTTCTTTGCTTTGGTTTAAAAATAAATTAATGGTTGCCATTTGGACTAGCGCCCCTATAGAAGAGTTAGTAATCCTGTAGTTATAGTAGCCTTAATTTTGGACTAAAGAAATAAACGCCTGTTTTAAAAATAAAACAGGTTAAAGAGAAATTCTATAAAGTTTTTTCAAAAAACATTACCAATAAAATCAGTTAAGAGAAGGAATGAACACATGGGCCACAGAAATATGTGTATATGTGTGTTTACAACAGGGACGTCATTTCAAGTTTTTCCAGGGGGGGGGGGTCAAAGGGTGAAAACACAACACAATTTCACCAGAAAACAACAAAATCCACGCCCACTTATATGTAAATACGTTGATTTCTCAAAGTCAGGGGGGGGGAATGACCCCCTGCCTCTCCTAAATGACGGGCCTGGTTTATAATAGAAAAAGGTTAAAATTTAGGGAACTGTTGACTAAAACAGCCCGATATTGTATAGTTTATACATTTTTAACTGACTAACAATGTCATGTACTGTATTGAAATTCATAACATTTTACATTAAAGTAAAAGCTATACATTTTACGAAGAAAAATGAACTTTCTATACGCCGGGATTTTGCAAAACACTGATGTTTCAGCCAGTACACAGTGCATCCATCACTCAGATGCTAAAACAGTTGATGTGCTGAGTGGGAGGCAGGAAAATAAAAATTTTATTAAAAAAATACATGTTTCAGATCAAAATTTTTTTGATCATCCTGTCCATGAGTCCAAATTTTCGGAGAATAATTTATCGGACATAAATTTGCTTTTGATTTTTTTCCTCTGATAACGTTCCGTTTGTCAACAATAAGATACATCACAAAAGTAACTAGTTTTGGTGCTGCCATCTATTGTTGTTGTTTGAAACAAAATCTTCCTTATTTAGTGGGCAAAACATCAAAACAGCGCTAAGTCATTTCTGAACGCATTAATCACGGAGCTCTTCAAAATCCTGACGTTTTGATAGCCGGAATTTCTGTGCATAAATACACAGAACGTAAAGTATGTTGTTGATATCATACTTTATCATCATTCATAATTTCTGTAATAGCACAATTTCCTCTGTTGCTCCGAAGCGTTATACAACCGAATCTCGTCAATTCAAATACGCTTAAAACGAATTACTGCTAAGACGAACTACATTTGAAACCCTCATCCTATTGCCTTTCCACATTTCGCTATGTGTGTTTTTTTTTTTTTTTTTTTTAATTAGACAAATTCTAAATTTACGAACAAGTTTTTAAGTTTAAGATGAATTTTAGTTTTCGAAGAATTTCTTCTAAACGTCTTTGGAGTTTGTTTTAATAAGGTTCGTTTTCAGGAGAAAAAAAAGTCTATGATGTAAATGAAAAAAAGAAAACTAAGTAATACAGAAAAAAAAAAAATCATTCTTTTCACCCAAAATAGTGTGAGGAATGTTTCAAATGCCTATAATAATAAAGTTTGTTTATAAAAATCCGTTCACATCCATTTTTCTACAACGCGAAATTCCGACTTAAGCGACCCAAGCACAAATAACCTTTAAACGTTTTATAAACGTTTTTTGTTCCAATGTTAATAACCATTTTACAACCTTTAAAAAACGAAGTGTGCTACTTGGGGAGGGGTCTTGGAACGCATCCCTCGCGTAGTCGGGACTTGATTTCATATGTTTGGCGACGTATTGGAATAAATGGTCGTCTTTCGACTCCCCTCCCCCTTTGAAACCAAAGATGATTAAGTTACATAAAACTCACCTGTCAGATTTAGAACCGAAATGCAAAGGACCATCGGCCATGACGCTTCTTCCCGTGAAACTCCAAAATTACTGATGAAAGCGACAAAGAGCACGCCTCCTGTCCTGTGAAAAATTAAATAACAATAGTTTTAAAAGGCAGAATGATAACAGTTATGGAGGATACATATGTCAACTAATTCTTAGACCTTGGATGTAGAAAGCATTAGGGGTTACGGATGTTAAAGTTTATCCCACAAAGAATATATGAATTAGTTACTCATAATTAACTCAGACTTTTATATATCTTACTGGCAGTCATATACTTAATGTAAAAAACAGCAAAAACTGCTTATATGTAAACTTATGTGTAAACACATTAATAATACTGGTAAACAAGGTTCCTGTTCCTCATTGAGTAAGTGGTGATCTTTATATTTTATGGGACACTGAAAAAGAATATGAGAATAAAAATCTTCCATCACCCACAGATTTTTAAAAAATCGAAAGTTTTTAAAATACTGTCGGCCCCGCTTAATCGAATACTGTCGGTTCCAAGAAATTTTATTCGATTAAGCGGGGTATTTGATTAAGCGGGGAACATTTTCTTACCTTTCCATTTTGACAATTTTAGTCACAAAACGTAGTAATAACGAAGAAATAGTTATATAAAGGAAATAATTAATGTTATTGGTAAACAGATTTTGAAATAAGAAAAGTAAACAACAAAATAATATAATAATTGAGTATAAATATTGTACGGTCATATGAAAATCATACAAAAGTAACTTACAACTTGTGCTTCAAAAAATTTGTTTTTCACCTTTCACTTTTATTTTCTGAAACAGTCCACAATAGTTGTTTGTTTGCTCCAAGGTTTTGTGGGAACACTTTTATTTTATGCTACATTTTTCTTAGCAAAATTTTTTGCAAAGGAAGATAAAAATATTATTCGATTATCCGGGGAAATTATTCGATTAAGCGGGGATATTTAACATTGTGTCTATGGAGAAATGTTAGGTTCCGGACGGTTTTATTCGTATCAGCGGGGTATTCGTTTATCGGTTACCCGATTAAGCGGGGACGACAGTACCATTTTAATGACGTTTATGTAACACACATTCAATATTTTTGTCATTTACTATTTGATTTTAACAATTATAATGCTTAAAGCTAATATAAAACACATAAAATATGCATTGTTGAAAAATTCAGAAGAATTGAAGCGATTTTTGCTGAAAAAAAAATGATACTCGAAAAAAAATTCCTAAATTTCATACTTTATGTAGCTATAAATTTCTTAACTGCGAATGCTCTTTTCAAAGCTCTATCGTAAACTTTTCTAATGAGATTCCAACAGTATTCGCCTAGCTTATTGTGAGTCCACCGTTCTTGATACTCGTATCGAGCTTCCATTGCAGAAATATCTTGGCGAAGCGTTCTCTTTGCTCGTCGCTCACAGCACCCACATACTTTAAGAGAAAAAATTTAAGTGAGGTGCTAAAAAATGAATTTTCAATGACACTGAGCACCCAAATATAATTTTTAACAAGGCTTTAGTTAATTTTTCATAATTAGGACTTCTATTATTCCGTAAGAATTTTTTCGCAACATTTTTAAAATCAATCCTTTGCTGTTTTTCTAAATCACTTAAACTAACTTCAAAACATTGGTTCTTCGTAGGACAATGAAAATAGTACCTTCCTTAATTTTTGTATAAATGAGTGATGGGAACTGTTTCTTCAAATATTGAAACCCACACCCTTCTTTATCCCTTGCTTTGACGAAATTCTTCACCAATTGTTTGTGCACAAATGTGGGGGAATATTTTTTTTAATCGATTAGAGGAACGTTTTGGATATTTTTTTTCATCAGCAATATATTGTTTGCTCTCTGGCCATTCATTTTTATATAATGTTCATGTTTTGTCCTGTGTCCCACTAGCATAGAAAACAGCAATAGTTCGTATAACCAAGTTACTACAGACCAATGAGAATAGCAGTTACTTAAAATCTGCTTAAAATCAGCACATATGTTCTAATGGTGTGAGTAGTCAGTTTCTGCATATTTTCGTAAGATTATTTCATTATGCAAGAATAAGAGCTTTTGGAACAGATGGCAGGGCATTTCTATTAAAGAGTACTATTGCCTTCAAGCTAGTTTTCGAGCCATCGATGAACAATCGCCATTAATCTGCATTATATGGACAATTTAAAGCAGATATCAAAGTAAATTATATTTTTACTGTCTTTTTACTTGTTATATCGCTTTAATAAGTGAAGAAATATGTGTATATGTATCAAATGCATCTCAAAGAAAAATGTAATATACTTATAACTCCAATGCGATAGCCTACGTAATCCAAAACGTATAAATGAAATTTCTCGAAATTGGAGGGTGATGGAAATTTTTTGTAAGCATATTCTTTTCCAGTGCTCTGAAATCTATAAGAAACACCCAAAGAACTTCGAGGAACAGAAAGTTCGTCAAAATTTGTGAGCTTCCCCTAAAAAATTTTCAGGGGGCCCAAAAATGACTGAAAACTTGTGATTTAAAGTTCTAGTTTCTGCTTTTAAATGCATATCTACAGGTGATTAATTGTAAACATTAAAACTATTTCAATAAAAATTTTCAGGAAAGTTTCAAAAGTGAAGACACATTTCATAAAATATTAATCCTAGTCTGTGGAGTTAGCGACAAACACAGGCGAAATATATCACTTCCGGATACCTGTGTGAAATTTGGTACAGAGCTTATGTACATATATAAGAACAAAAAACCGCCGGGAGACACTTGATCAGGGGTCATGAACTCCCGTGATGACGTCATCAAGATGGCCGCTTTTACAGGTAAATACATTCGTTTAATTGCTTAAAACTCCATCATAGATTGAAATATTGCATAACTCAAATGAATCATCTGAAAGCTCTTTGAAAGAGCTATTTAGAAATATTTAATTTTTCTTTCTGAGGTCAAGGTCCCACCTGTAATGACGTCATCAAAATGGTCGCTTTTACAGGTAAATACGTTTGTTTAACTCCCCCTAAAACTCCATCATAGATTTAAATATTTAAAAACTCAATTATATCATCTGAAAGCTCTTTAAAAGATCTATTTAGAAAGGTTTAATGTTTCTTTCTGAGGTCAAGGGCCCACCTGTGATGACGTCATCAAATGGCCGCTCTTACAGGTTAAATACGTTCGTTTAACTGCTTAAAACTCCATCATAGATTGAAATATTGCAAAACTCAAATATATCATCTGAAAGCTCTTTAAAAGAGCTATTTAGAAAGATGTAATTTTTCTTTCTAAGGTCAAGGGCCCACCTGTGATGACGTCATCAAAATGTCCGCTTTTACAGGTAAATACGTTTGTTTAACTCCCCCTATAACTCCATCATAGATTTAAATATTTTAAAACTCAACTATATCATCTGAAAGCGCTTTAAAAGATCTATTTAGAAAGATTTCATTTTTCTTCTTGAGGTCAAGGCCCCACCTGTGATGACGTCATCAAAATGGCCGCTTCTGCAGGTAAATTCGCTCATGTAACTGTTTAAAACTCCATCATAGATTTAAATATTGCAAAACTGAAATATATCATCCGAAAGCGCTTTAAAGGAGCTATTTTATAGCGCTTGGTTTTATTTTCTAAGACAAATAGTTGAAAAGTTATAATAATTTTAAATTGAAAATGTATAACAAACGTATTTACCTGTAAAAGCGGCCATTTTGATGACGTCATCACAGGTGGACCCTTGACTTTAGGAAGAAAAATTAAATCTTTTTAAATAGCTCTTTTAACGAGCTTTCAGCTGATATATTTGAGTTTTGCAGTATTTCAATCTATGATGGAGTTTTAGGGGGAGTTAAACAAACGTATTTACCTGTAAAAGCGGCCATTTTGATGACGTCATTACAGGTGAGACCTTGATCTATCTCAAGGTGAGACCTTGGTGAGACCTTGATTTGATCTCCATCAATCTATGATGGAGTTTTAAGCAGTTAAACGAACGTATTTACCTGTAAAAACGGCCATTTTGATGACGTCATCACAGGTGGGCCCTTGACTTTAGGAAGAAAAATAAAATCTTTTTAAATAGCTCTTTTAACGAGTTTTCAGCTGATATATTTGAGTTTTGCAGTATTTCAATCTATGATGGAGTTTTAGGGGGAGTTAAACAAACGTATTTACCTGTAAAAGCGGCCATTTTGATGACGTCATTACAGGTGAGACCTTGATCTATCTCAAGGTGAGACCTTGGTGAGACCTTGATTTGATCTCCATCAATCTATGATGGAGTTTTAAGCAGTTAAACGAACGTATTTACCTGTAAAAACGGCCATTTTGATGACGTCATCACAGGTGGGCCCTTGACTTTAGGAAGAAAAATTAAATCTTTTTAAACAGCTCTTTTAAAGAGCTTTCAGCTGATAGGTTTGAGTTTTGCAGTATTTCAATCTATGATGGAGTTTTAGGGGGAGTTAAACGTATTTACCTGTAAAAGTGGCCATTTTGATGACGTCATTACAGGTAAGACCTTAACCTCAGAAAGAAAAATTAAATATTTCTAAATAGCTTTTTTAAAGAGCTTTCAGATTATATATTTGAGTTTTGCAATATTTGAATCTATGATGGAGTTTTAAGCAGTTAAACGAACGTATTTACCTGTAAAAACGGCCATTTTGATGACGTCATCACAGAATGACCTTGACCTCCGATCAAGTGTCTCCCGGCGTTTTTTTGTCCTCCTATGTGAATATAAGCCCCACATAGAATTTCAGACTGGTATACGGAAGTGAAATATTTTTGCACTAACTCCACGGACTATCCCACCATAAGCTATTTTTAAATGTGAGACTTGACTCATTTTTTTATAAGGCTCGACTGATGCATCGGCCAGGCCGATGCATCGGCGCCGATGGTTGAAATTTTTTCCATCGGCCATCGGCATCGGCCGCCGATGCTAACTTAGGAAAAACATCGGCCCATCGGCCTCGAAAACATCCAAATGCCGATGCTTGGCCGATGTTTAAAAAAAAAAATTCAAAAGAGGGAATTCTATCTTCTCTATTTTTTATTTCACAATTGAAAGTACGTTCACCATGTGGCTTGAAATCGGGCAGCAACGGGCCCAATACAGCTCTGGGTTTTGGAATTTTCCGAATCGGACAGATAGCGAAATTTTCACAGCACAGCAGACCGGGCTTGGAGTCAATTACGACAAAATGTAATCATTTACGATTACGATTACGAACATGAAACATTGGAGATTACGATTACGATTAGTCCTCTGCCAAATCGCAACTGCGATTACAGCCAACGGTTAGATTATGTAAAAAATGTCATTGATTACGATTATTATATGCCGATTGCGATTTCGATTACACGATTACAGCTTTGGGGGGAATATATATCTTAATATATAAAAATTACGTGTCCCTGTGTTTGTGGCCAATGGACTCCTCAATTACTGAACCGATTATAACCAAATTTTGCACGCAGTTTCAGTTTGGTCCAACTTAAATGATAGGATAGTTTATATCTCAATTTAGGACCGCAATGTATTTTTAATTGCAAATTATGTATTTATCTACCAGCTTTTCTGTGTTCTTGGCTAAACCTTTTTAATAAGCCTTTTTACTAAGCCTTTTTTGACACCTCCATGGCTGAGTGACATAAAGCACACGTTCTGACAGCTTCCGAAGCGCAGTAAACAGGTAATATCTTAATATATATAAATTACGTGTCCCTGTGTTTGTGGCCAATGGACTCCTCAATTACTGAACCGATTGTAACCAAATTTTGCACGCAGTTTCAGTTTGGTCCAACTTAAATGATAGGATAGTTTATATCTCAATTTAGGACCGTAATGTATTTTTAATTGCAAATTATGTATTTAGCTACCAGCTTTTCTGTGTTCTTGGCTAAACCTTTTTACTAAGCCTTTTTACTAAGCCTTTTTTGACACCTCCATGTCTGAGCGACATAAATCACACGTTCTGACAGCTTCCGAAGAGCAGTAAACAGGTAATATCTTAATATATAAAAATTACGTGTCCCTGTGTTTGTGGCCAATGGATTCCTCAGCTACTGAACCGATTTTAACCAAATTTTACACGCAGTTTCAGTTTGGTCCAACTTAAATGATAGGATAGTTTTTATCTCAATTTAAGACCGCAATATATTTTTAATTGCAAATTATGTATTTAGCTACCAGTTTTTCTGTGTTCTTGGCTAAGCCGTTTTTGACACCTGCATGGCTGAGCGACATAAAGTACACGTTCTGGCAGCTTCTGGAGCGCAGTAAACAGGTCATAATCTTTCTTATAATATATAAAAATTACGTGTCCCTGTGTTTGTGGCCAATGGACTCCTCAGCTACTGAACCGATTTTAACCAAATTTTGCACGCAGTTTCAGTTTGGTCCAACTTAAATGATAGGATAGTTTTTATCTCAATTTAGGACCGCAATATATTTTTTATTGCAAATTATCTATTTAGCTACCAGCTTTTCTGTATTCTTGACAAAAATTCTTTAAACATACCCGGTATGCCACCACATAATCTGCGGTTAAAAATTGGTTCACCCATAGTTCTTCTACGTAATTTAAATCCACTGAGATTATGCAATGGTACGCGTTTAGTTATCAAAAAAATCACTGGGAACATTATTGAGGCAATCATTTTGACTGGCAAGTTTAAAGATGAAGTAGTTCTGTTGCCACGTATCCCAATGACACCGTCAGAATCTTCAATACCCTTCAAAAGGCTACAGTTTCCCATTCGTTTAGCTTTCGCCATGTCCATTAATAAGTTCCAAGGACAAACAATGTCAGTTTGCGGTTTAGATTTAGAAAACCCATGTTTTTCCCATGGGCAACTATATGTCGCTTGCTCCCGTGTGGGAAAAACGTCCAATCTATTTTTGTTTACAAGAGACAGATTAACAAATTATATTGTGCACCGATTAGTGTTGAGTTAAACTGAAATTTAAAATGCTTATAATTCAAAAAATAACAAATAATATTGGGGAATTATCTACCCTACCTACATTACTAAAAAAATAAAATGTTACAATAGCAATAAGCAAATTTTTAATTAACTCAATTGTTACAAGCTTGAATATAATATTTCTAAGTACTAAAATGCTACATTTTTTGTTGATTTTTTCTTTCTAGCAAACTTAGGAAATTTTTTTTCGATTGTTTTCATATTTTGACCTCAAATTCATATTTATATAAAGTTGATCTCTATAACGGTAATAAAGTTTTTCGTTTCTATTGAAACATTATGGTTTAACCCATACCTTAGCCACAGCAACGCGTGGCCGAGTCAGCTAGTTATATATATATACAGAGAAGGATCCAGAAATTTTTGCTAGGGGGCTCAAGTTTCAATGCACATTTTAGTTAAGTGGCAGGAAAACGAAGCCTGTAGAATTTAAACTTCCTTTAAAATATCATACAGTATTGAACAGCAAGTAATATTTTGATTATCTTCTGCGAAATTAACTATCTATTTATTTTGGTAAAAATTTACTATCACGAAAAATAAAAATTGCCAATTTATAAATTGTCTACATGCAATTAATATCGGAACTATAAAATTCTTTAAAATAAAATTCTTAAACTAAATTTTTATAAAACCTTCAAGTAAATTTGAACATTTTTTCGCATGAAAAAATGTTTAAAAATCTATAAATACACAACTTTTCATTATTTTGTATACCTATTGAGAAAAATAATATGGGCATTAAAATATAAAGCATAAACTAAGATAAAATATAATAATATAATATATTTTAAAAAAAATGTCAGACTGCACGATTACAAAGCTAAATATTATTGAAGGAAAGATTACAATTACGATTACACGAGAAATATTTGATTAAAATTACGATTACACGATTACGAGTGTCCCATTTCAAAATTATAATTATGATTTTGATTACAAAAAAATTTAATCGATTACTCGGATTACGATTACGTAATCGGCAATTAGGGGAGAGTGGTAATGAATGGGCCACTTTTTGGTTTTGAATTTTTGTAATTTTTTCTAATACTTTGTTTTAACTCTAAATTGGTGTTTTAGTTACTTTACTTATCTGGCTATCTAAAAAAGTCATAAAAGTTGGATTAGCACCTGTCTAGAATGAATTATAATAGAAAATAAAAATTTTGAAATTTGGCCCATTCAACCCCACCTATGGGGTTGAATGCTGCCGTGGGCAGGTAAAGGGCAGTAACTGCAAATTTTTCGATTTTCATTTTTTTGCATTTTTGAAATCTATGTTACATTAGTTTTATGGTACAAGCATCTTTTTTTGGTTTCCGATGAAAAAAAACTGTTTTTCCCCCAATGGTAATTAGCAGTAACTGCATTTTTCGTTGCTGTGGGCAGGTAAACGGCAGTATCTGCATGTCTGCAGGATGAACAATGAACATAAAATGAATCGCTGTGCAAAACTTGCATCAAGCCGCAAAAACCGTTTTCCTTTGTACTTAAACTAAGCGAAAATAAGGGTGCCCTAATGGGAGGTCACGGGAGGTCATTGGTTGCACTTGAATGTTCCTAAGGGGGTGTTTTATTCTTTTTGGGGGTGAATCAGTGTTAATATCAAAGCAGACTTAAGTGATATAAATTGGCGTTACCATTTGGCGATATATCGCCAAACTTTTAGTCGCCAAGTGCTTGTCCCGAACTTGGTGACATATCACCAAATTGGCGACAAATTTGGCGAAAAAATTATTTTATGAGTTTGGGTTCAATTTAGCGCTTTGCATTTGCGAAAAATCCACTGAATGATGCTAAAATCAGCGATATTTAGAAAATGAATTGTTGTAAATCATTTTTTGCTTTGTTTCGTGGTACATTTGGGCGTAAATGTTTGAATTGTCATCTTGCTTATTCCAAGCATTATTTTAACACTTAAGGCATCTACTAAAAGAATTTACACGTAAAAGGAAGTAGTGTGGGGATCATACCAGATTTTTTTCTTTCAAATAAAGTTTCTCTCCACTAGCAGACAATACTTTTCACGATTTCAAAGATACACAAGCCAAACTTGGCAGACGACAAACAAAAATGCAGCAATGAAATGATTTTATTTAGATTGTTTTGTTTTCTTTTAATTAAGTTGCTTTCATACTAACAGACGATAGTTTTTGCAGTTTAATCCCTAGCTGTTGCATTTTTAATAGTACTATGAAAAAAAATCGTCAGCACAAAAAGCATTTCCAGCGCTCTTTTTCTCAAAGTGATTTCATGTTTTGATGCAAAGTACAATGCATTAAATGATTTATTTTAAAACATCTGGTGTGCACGCCTCACTACTTCCTTTTACGTTTAAATTCCATAATAAATGCCTCAAGTGTTAAAATAGTGCATTAGAGTGAGCAAGATAACAATTCAAGCATTTACACCCCCAGTTTGTCACGAATCAATGCAAAATAATGTTTTACAATGATTTATTTTCTAAATATCGCCGATTTTAACATGATTCAGTGAATTTTTCGCAAAATGTGCCCAATAGCGCCAAATTAAATCCAAATTAAAAAAAAATCATTTTTTCGCCAAATTTGTCGCCAACTTGGCGGCAAACACTTGGCGACCAAAAGTTTGGCGATATATCGCCAAGTGGTTGTACCAAATTATATCACTCAATCTACATTGAAATTAACATTGATTTACCCCAAAGAGGGGTAAAAGACCCCCTTGGGAACATTCGAATGCAACCACAAGGGGAGGTGCACAACGACTACCCTCAGAGCCTACATACCAAACTAGAAGCTTCTACGGAATATAGTTTTTGAGTTATGCGACATACATACATGTACGCACATACATACAAACATACATGCATACGCACATACATACATACATACAAACATACATACATACGCACATACATACGCACATAGAGACGTCGCGAGAAAACTCGTCGTAATTAACTGGGGTATGGTCGAAAAGGATATTTCGGCTGTTTATATGTTAGTAGGTACATATGCATGTGCTGATAGGTCGAAAAAACTACTCAACATTCATTCGGGGGTGAGCAAAATCAAAATTAAGACCGAGTTTTGAGTGAAATTTTCTTTGTGATCACAATACTTCCTTTGCTAAGTAAAAAGAAGTAAAAATGGCTGAAGAATCATCAACTTTTGCTTCATATTTTCCATAATACAATACAGTTTCATTATATTTTTATTATTATTATTAAAGACTTTTTCTGTACTTACTTTTGTCATGGTTTTCACATTTTGCTTCCGGTTGCAGAGTTAAATCCAACCGCGTGAGCTTTAACGCACTTCCGCTTCTTAGTGGAGCGAGCGGCACAGCGCGTTCCCTCAATCTGCTATATTTTTCTTTTAAAGACTTTTTGTTTCCAGAAACAATGAAATAATAGTAATAATAAAACCGACGTTTGGTTAATAAACTCAACACGTTAATCTCAAGGCTAACCAAAACAAAGATATATTTGCGGATTGTGGGCATTTATCCTTCACGTAAAGAGAGATGTATATAAGCCTCTCATATAAATATTTTTACTTATATAAGAATCATCGGAGTATACTTTTGGAAAATCACTGGTAGTTTGTTTATATGACCTTTTAAAACGCAATGTAAATATTTTATTGTTCTTGTTATTTTAATTCTATACTGATTTTAAAACGTAACTTGCTTCATACAAATGAATATTTTAGAAGAACAAAAAAAAAAAAAAAAAAACTAGGCGACAACGCGATCGTGCAAGATATGTTTTCAAGAAAAATAGTAACACAGTGCTTCAAACTGAAAGTCCTATTGCACGACAGCATAGACTACAGGCACTTCGCAATAGATATAAAAAATTGAAAGCAAATGAAACGAAAATTGAAAAAAATGATGAAAAAAAAATTGACTAATATGTTGATTGTTAGCTAATCTCATTCGTTTCATTTCTTCTTTTGCTTTAATATTGCAAGGTCGGATTTAAAGCTTCCAGTCATAGTCCTGCCAATGATTGTACTCGACTCAAAACCACATAAGCCAAACCGCTCGCTCCACTATAAAGAGGAAGTACGTCAAAGTTCACGCGGCTGGATTTAACTCTGCAACCGGAAACAAAAGGTGAAAACCATGACAGATGCAAGTACAGAAAAAGTCAAAAATTAGTCAAGTTTAAAAATTTGCTTAAGTGACTTATTAAAAAATCTGGTATGGACCCCACACTACTTCCTTTTACGTGTAAATTTCTTAGTAGATGTTTTAAGTGTTAAAATAGAGTGCTTGGAGTGAGCAAGATAATAATTCAAACATTTACACCCTAGTTTGCCACGAAAAATGCAAAAAAATGATTTACAATGATTAATTTTCCAAATATCGCCGATTTTAACATCATTCAATTGATTTTTCGCAAAATATCGCCAATAGCGCCAAATTGAACCGAAATTCATAAATATTTTTTTTCGCCAAACTTATCTCCAACTTGGCGATTTATCACCAAGTTGGCATTAAACACTTGGCGACCAAAAGCTTGGCGATACATCGCTAAGTGGTCGCGCCAATTCATATCACTTTAGTCAGCATTGAAATTAATACTGATTTACCCCATAAAAGGGGTAAAACATCCCCTTGGGAACATGCGAATGCAACCACAAGGCGAGGTACACAACTAGACCCTACTTGAAACCTACATACCAAGCTAGAAGTTTTTACGGCATATAGTTTTTGAGTTATACGACATACATACGTATATACAGACGGCACGAGAAAACTCGTCCTAATTAACTCAAGGGTGTTGATAAATTAACAAAATTGGAAACGAAATATTCTCATGAATAAAAAAATAAAGTGTTCGTGAATAGCATTTTTAACGGCGTTTGTTATTTTCTCGGTGAATTATGCTTAACGGCGTTTGTCTTCACGCAATTCTAAATAAATTTCAAAACGAAAAAACTTTGAAATAAAATATAAAAAACTTTTTAAATTTAAAGACTATTTCTGTCCTTGCTTGAAATAAACTAAGTATTCGATATAGTGATTATAGTGTTCAGAAATTTCAGCTCATCTTGATGTATTTATATTTACGTTAATGCTAAAGCAGCCAATAAAGTTTAAATAAAAATTTGATTTAAGAAATAGGCGGTTTACTGTTTATTACGAACAGCTTTTACTATACCGCCTACTTCTTAAATCAAATTTTTAATTTAAACTTTATTGGCTGCTTTAGCATTAACGTAAATATAAATACATCAAGATGAGCTGAAATTTCTGAACACTATAATCACTATATCGAATACTTAGTTTATTTCAAGCTTTTTAGTGCGAATGAGCGGACAGAAATAGTCTTTAAATTTAAAAAGTTTTTTTATATTTTATTTAATTATATTTCGCGTTCGTTTATATTAAATCTATATCAAGTGGATACACGGTATTTATGTATATTTTTAAATAAAACATATCATTCACAATGCAATAATATATTTCGTAATAACATATCTACTCCGCATATTGTCGAATATGTAAATACTGGACATTTAGTAGCCGACTGTGCAGTTACTGCCGACTGCCAGTCAATTCCGCATGACAATTAGAGTGAAAAGGGCAGGTAAACGGCAGTATCTGCTTTACCTCTCTATACGCTTGCAAAATCAAAATTCAATCGATTACCCAAAAAATATATACAAATACAAATACAAATACAAATGTGGCGACCAGCAGCAGGCTCAGGGCCCAACTTGGCTGGTCCTAGTCAAATTAAAGACCCCAATGAAGATCAATGGCCCTCTTAAAGCCATCTACTCCATTGCTCTTTACCGCCTCTTCCGGTAAGCTGTTCCAAGTTCCCACTACCCTGCTAAAATAGTAATTTTTTCGAATTTCCAGGTTCGCCTGAGGTTTAAACAGCTTAAAACAATGACCCCTTGTCCTGCTTTCCTTGCAAAAATCCAACCCTGCAACATCATTCATTTTAATAAATTTAAATAACTGAATCATGTCCCCTCTGGTTCTCCGTTGCTCAAGACTATACATATTAAGCATTCTAAGTCTGGAATCATAGTCTAAATTAGAAAGTCCATTCACTAACCTTGTAGCCCTCCTTTGTACCCTTTCCAATAAATTAATGTCTTTCTTCAGATAAGGAGACCAAAACTGAACAGCATACTCCAAATGAGGTCTTACCAAACTTCTATATAGAGGCAGAAGAACCTTCTTAGATTTGTTTGAAATAGATCTATTAATAAACCCAAGCATCCTATTGGCTTTGTTACTAGCTATGCTGCACTGTTGACTGGACTTGAAATCCTGATTTATTAAGACACCTAGATCCATAACATTATCTGCCCTACTAATGACTGAACCCTGTAAATAATAGCTTGTATGCTTATTTCCATGACCGAAATGCAGCACTTGACATTTCCCAACATTAACTGCCATACCCCACTTGTCTGCCCATTTAGTAATATGATCCAAATCCTGTTGCAGCTGATTTATTTGTTCGTCATTCTCCACAACCCCCATAAGTTTGACATCATCGGCAAAACAATTCATGTTTCCAGAAACATTTTCATGAATGTCATTCATAAAAATAATAAACAAAAGGGGACCTAAAACTGATCCTTGGGGAACCCCACTTAAAACTTCACTCCATTTAGAATAGTTACCCCTAACAACTACTCTTTGTTTCCTTCCTGTCAGCCAATTCCTAACCCAAACTAGAATTTTACCTCCTACCCCTATACCAGCTAATTTGCTGAGTAGTGCTACATGCGGTACCTTATCGAAAGCTTTTTGAAAATCTATGTAAACAACATCTACGCATTTTTTGCTATCTAAAGCCAAGGTAACCTTGTCGTAGAAATGTAATAAATTAGTAGCACACGATTTACCTTTTCTGAAACCATACTGCAAACTACTCAACAGCCCATTATTTTCTAAGAAATTCATAATCTTAATTTTGATCAATGTTTCAAAAATTTTACATACCACTGAAGTCAGACTCACAGGCCTATAATTTCCTGCATTACCTCTAGACCCTTTCTTGAAGAGTGGTGTAATGTTAGCTAGTTTCCAGTCCTCTGGCACTATCCCTGAGTTATACGAAGCATTGAATATATTAACTATAGCGTCAACTAATTCCTCTGCACATTCTACTAGAATTTTTGGATAAATATTATCTGGTCCCGGAGCTTTTGTGGTTTTAATTTTTTTCAAATAAAGTAAAACGTCCTCCCTGGAAAATACAAAGTCCTCAAGCTGTGTAGTAGCTTGTGTCTTGCTTGTGTCAACTGTTGAGATACAGTTATCGTTAAAAACACTGGAAAAAAAGTCATTTAGAACATTTGCTATATCACCATCATTCTGAATTAAATTTCCATGCTCATCTACTAGTGGCCCAATTTGACTATTTCGAACTTTCCCAGAATTTGCGTATGCAAAAAACTCCTTTGGATTCCTGTCAATATTATCTGCCAGCTTTTGTTCCAATTCTCTTTTCTGAAACCGTACCAAATACTTAAAACTACGCCTAGCCTCACAATACTGTAGCCTGTCTGCACTGTGACCAGTTTCTTTTAATCGACGAAAAGAAGCTTGCTTACGATTTAGAGCATCCTTAGTTTCCCTAGTGAACCACATGGGCCAAATTTTTGTGTTTACCCCTTTTCTCCTAATAGGAACAAAATCTCCAACTGTTTTTGCTAGTTTTTCCTTAAACTCTGTCCACTGCAAATTTACATCGCTATTGTCCAAACCTGATGAAAAAACCGCTTTCAAACTCTGCCTGAGTGCGACAAAATCAGTATTTCTGAAATTAGGTACAAACCTAAAATTTTTGTCTTTGTGCATATCAAACTTAATCCCAAACCTAATGCTGTTGTGGTCACTATCCCCAATATGCTCCCCTACACATAATGCCTGTACAGAGCCTTCAACATTGCAGAAAACAAGATCCAAAACAGTATCCTGCCGTGTTCCCTCAGAAACAACTTGATCTAAAAAACAGTCACCAATTACTTTTAGAAATTCCTCTTCTCTACTATTATTGGGGTAAGAGTTATTCCAATCAATGCCCGGAAAATTGAAATCCCCCATTATAATTACCGGTCCCTTACTCGACATGTCTCTAATAATACGATACATCTGTTCATCTTGACCCTGGCTTAGATTAGGTGGCCTATAAATGTTACCCAAACGTAATTTTTTACCCTTACCGCTCATCAATTCTAGCCAAACCATGTCAATATCATTAGGTTTGTCATTTATTGCCAATTCATTGCAAGTTAAAGTATCTCTAACATAAAATAAAACCCCACCACCTCTTTTACCTACTCTATCTTGTCTAAACAAATTATACCCAGGAATACACAATAAATCATCATCATTTTTGGTAGCCCATGTCTCGGTAACTCCAATTACATCCAAATTCTCATTTGTGATTATGCTTTTTAATTCTTCCATCTTGTTCCTAATACTGCGAGCATTGGTATAAAAAACCTTAAGCATGCTCAACTTGTTTTTATTCAACCCCTTACGATTTCTTGAATCAAAATTGTTGAAATGACTACTCTTATTTTCCTCCTTATTACCATTCCTAATTAAACCCAAATAGTTTGCATATTTTTGCAACCTTCTCCGTGAACCCTGCCCCCCCTTCAAACTTAGTTTTTTGACTCAGAATACTCCAAAACCAAACCACTAACCATTTTAACCCCTGTAGAACTCAGATGCAGGCCATCCCTAGCAATCCAATCTCGCTTACAATAACTCCACACATCGATGAATCTGATACTGCGCATATGGCAAATTTCTTTGAGTATCAGGTTCATGCACCTAGCCCGCTGGTTTAACCAGCTCCTATTGACTCCGTACCTGGGCAGCAACCCAACCACTTGGACACTGGTCGAACTGTTGGTTGCTTTATCCAACAGGGAATTCCACTCGTTCCTAAATTCCTCATTATTACTACGGCCTACATCGTTCGTTCCCACCCATAAAGTGACCATATCCTCCTTATCAAATGTCCCCCTCTTCTCTGCAACCTTATTTACATCCTTCACCCGAGCCCCTGGTAAACAACACCTAGCCACCTTACGTTTTACCCTCCCGATTGAATTTCCCACCTCACGCACCATAGAATCCCCCAATATTACCCCCTTCGTCTCCCAGTCTGTCTCCTTACTGCTAACTTCCCCCTTCTCCTCTGGAATAATCCCACTAACTAACTCACAGCTAATGCCCACATCCTTTTTAATAACTTCCCCCTTTCCATCTGAATTGTTTACCTCCTCTGTCCCACAACCTGAGGCTATTTGGGCCTGCAAAATGGTCATCCTATTTTTTAAGTCCAGGAGCTCAGCACACTTAGTGCAAGTGAAATCATCCTCAGAAATGGACTCCTCTTTTCCCTCATACAGGCAGAACATCTGACAAATGTCGCAAGAAATCCACCTGCTCCCCTTCCCATTCTTAACCTCTTTCAAAATGCATATAACACCCATAATAACTCAAATGATCCACTTATACAAAAGCAATGCAAAAAGACAAAAGTGCAAAATTTTAAGAGTAACTACTAATAATTAAAATAAGAAATCATTTGATATAAAGATACAAAGAATGCAGATAACTAAGTCAGTAGTAAATAAAAATAAACTAACTTGCTACACCCAACAAAGAACACAGGCCTAACAACAAAGGAATCACCACATTTTAGGCTTAGCTCAAAAAATTGAAAAACACTTTAAGAATGCAAGTAAAGCAAAAATAAGTCTCAATGCACAGAAATACTAAATTATATGCTGAAATACAATAAAAATACCAACACTGATACAATAAAAACAAACAATTTACATTAAAAATATCACTTAGCTCAGAGCAGCAAAAATCTCCCCTGCAACACTGGCGCCCTCTAGCGGCAGTATATCGGTATAAACATATCGTATCGCCTATGTTCGAAGTTCAATGTTTTATTGATCTTTGTGGGAAATCAAAAACGCGTTTCTTCAATTATCTCGAAAACTCATTTTTGCAGATACTGCCGTTTACCTGCCCACGGCAGAATGGGCCATCGAAGGTAATGAATGGGCCACTAAATGAATTCAATGAAAACATGTGGATTTAATCTTTTATTTGCTGAATATGACAAAATAAATGTGGCACTTGACATGATGATACAAAATCATACTGATTTAAAATTAAACATCAAAACTGATGCATACCAATTGTAGCAGAAAAATTACTAAATAATGAGATTGTAAGAAATAAATAACATCAAATATATATAAAAAAATAACAGATAATACACACTATGATTTAACAAAATTTATATATTTCAAAAATAATATTAAAAATCACTTTCAAAAACTTCATCTTCATTTTCAAACTTGTCAAAATTCAAAAATTTTTTTTTAAATTTACTAGACATCGGGAATAAGAAATATCTAACTTAAGTTACCAAGAAAGAAAATGAAATTGTACTGTGAGGAATATAATATGAAGGAGAGAGGGGGGCTTTTTCAAGCCACGGAATGCGACCAGAGGTCTATTGTACTATAGCAATATAATATAGATCTGCAAATTATATTTAGAAGTTACTACAAACCTATTTTGACGACAGTAATCTTTATCTATGAAAGTCAGTTGTGTTTCATATTAATGCGAAAATCCAAAGAAAAGGAAGAAAAACAATGTTTAGGTGGCCCATTCATTACCATGACATAGTGGCCCATTCAGCCCCACCTATACTTTTGGAATACATTTAGGTTTTTTGAGTACATTGAATTTAAATAACATCAAAATACATCTTAAAGTTAGTTTATAGATATGGAAAGACTAACTTATACATATGTATGCAGTGAAATACTTGGTACATTTTAGCTAGGAAATGTTTTACTAAAAAGGGAAAAACTTACTTTTCAGTCAGATTCTTGACCATGCCACTCTAGTTTGAAAATGGCTCAGCGCAAACGAATGAAAATTGGATGAGTTTAGTAGAACAAATAGCTACATCTATTGATGGCATCAAAAAAAAATCATGCGAATACTTTTTCATATTTTGTTAGTGGCCCATTCATCACCATTTCCCATTCATTACCACTCTCCCCTACTCCAAACCTGCAGCAGACACTTTCCGAGTGGTCACTTTGATGAGAGTTTTTAGAATTACAGTAAAACCTCCGACTGACGGACAGTCACGGAAACGGAAGTTTTGTCCGTTATTAGGTGGTATCCGCTTATTAGGGAGGATTATACTATTTTAAATTTAACATATAAAAAATGCAGAATTATAATAAATATGTACCATTTCCATCATTCACTACGATAATTTTATTGCACGCATTATTTACCATATCTCACTTGAACTGAACTCATATCATTTTACTTTTGCACTTTTAAATGCTCGTGCCCTTTTATTGCAATCCTTTAAATCAGCCCCGACGTTCCTCTCTTTTACCTTATCTTTCTATTAGAATCGTAATTCAGCTGCCTACGGGTCATTCCACGTCAAGTGATCCAAAATCTGAGAAAAATTTTACCTTACATTTTTGTATTTCTTTCAAATTTGGCTCATCAAATGTACATCTTGAGGTAATTAAAAGTCTCAATTTTTAGATTTTTATCTCTATTATTTTTTCATTTATGAGACTTTGAACTTTGAAAAAACCCTCGTTTTTCCATGGATAAGGGAAGATAAAAGGGACCATAACTCGGCACCATATCTAGATAAAACAATTTGGTAAATGGCATTTTAAAGTACGTTAGTTGCCGCTTAATCTGATATGCAACATGACTAATTTGATAAAAATTTTCTTTTTCAAAAAATGAAGTTTAAATTTCTCGAAAAACATATAATGAATTTTTTTCAAAAAATTTTCAAAAATTCTTGTGTATTTTATCCATGTTTGCACCAATTTTTAGATTGGGATCTCAATGGGATTATATTTTTTTGAATTTTTGAATAAAACTGTATAGGAAAAAAAAATGATATTTTTTAGATTCTATTTATTTAAATACTAAGTTGTCTGGCTTGTGATGGTCTAAAAAGTAGTAAATAAACATGAATATGTTTAAAGTGAGCTGGCATGAGCTTATAGATTTGTCAGGTTCATCCCCCTCTCCCTCCCCTTCTCAACCACTCTCTTTTTTTTTTTCAAAACTGTTCAATATGTTAAAAAAAAACTCTTTAATACAAAATGAATAGTAAACTTATTTAAAGTTAGTAAATGGGTTCCCTTATAACTAGACGAAGTATCCCCCTCCCCACCCAAATATACCATTCACACTATACTAATATGACGTCCAACCTCGGGATTGAATTGAAGATTATTTTCACCCTAGGTGTATATATTGTTTTTCGGACGAAGTGTTTCTTTTCGATCCGAACTTCAAAGTGTACTTCCATTCAATATCTGAAACTTAACTTTATGATTCATTTCATCTCCTACTCCAGCACCAATCTTCAATTTTGAAGGGAGGAAATAAATGGGTCGCCCCAAGATCATAGCAAACAGCAAAAAAACACTGTTTCTCCTTGTTCTCATTGTTTTTTCTATTCTTTTCGCACAAAACTGAAAATAAATCAAAATATCAGATCATATGTCTGTGTCCCCATAACTATCTTCCTACATTATCTAGTGTGCAGCTGTTATTTAATTTTTTTAATTGTTTGTGTTCTTTTTCATTTTGTTGTAAAGGAAAGTAATGCAGCAAAACATATCTTTTTACATATATTAAACAAACACTGCTTTTTTGAGCATAACCTCTCATGTTGTTTAACTTCTGTATAGATTGCTCTTCCCCTTTTCCTGCCTTCCCGCTCCAAACTTTTATTTTTTATCATCCCGCCTAGCCCCATTTCAAAGCCTTAGTCTCTACTGATGTCTGGTAGTGTTTCAGTTTATTCTGTTTGTTACTCTTTCCTATTAGCTCATGAGCTTTGTCCAATAAGAGAAAGGAGAGGCAGTGATGGGGACTGGCTTATAACCTGATACTTTGATTTCTTTTCCGTTTTGTGTGAAAATAATGGGAACACATTATGAAAACAAGGGGAAACAGTGCTATTTTGCTGTTTGCTATGATCTATTGGGGCGAACCGTTTCTTTTCTTCCTCCAAAATTGAAGATTGGTGCTGGGGGAGGGGATGAAATGAATCATATAAGTTTAAATTCAGATATTAAATGGAAGTACACTTTGTGAAGGTCGGATTGAAAAAAGAAACACTTCGTCTGAAAAACAATATATACCTAGGGGGAAAATAATCCTCAAATCAATCCCCAGGTGAGACGTCATATTAGTGTAGCGTTAATGGTATATTTGTGTGGGGGGAGGGTTTTACTTTGCCTTGTTATAAGGAAACCCATTTACCAACTTTAAATAAGTTTACTGTTCATTTTGTATCAAAAAGGTTTTTTTTAGCATTTGAAACAGTTTGGGGGGGGGGGGGAATGGTTGGGTCGGGAAGGAAGGGAGGGGGAGCTGACCAATTTACAAGTTAATGCTAGCTCACTTACCTAGAGTAAAAATAATAGTCAATTCAATCCCCAGGTTAAATAAGTTTACCATTCATTTTGTATCAAAGAGTTTTTTTTAACATTTTGAACAGTTTTGAATTAAAAAAGAGTGGTTGTGCGGGGGAGGAAGGGGTGAGGGGGTGAACATGACAATTCTATAAGCTCATGCCAGCTCACTTTAAACATATTCATGCTTGTTAACTACTTTTTAGACCATCACAAGCAAGATAACTTAGTATTTAAATAAATAGAATCTAAAAAATATCATTTTTTTCCTATACAGTTTTATTCAAAAATTCAAAAATATATGATCCCATTGAGATCCCAATCTAAAAATTTGTGCAAACATAGATAAAATGCACAAGAATTTTTGAAAATTTTTTGAAAAAAATTCATTGTATGTTTTTTGAGAAATTTAAATTTGAAATTTAAATTTCATTTTTTGAAAAAGAAAATGTTTATCAAAATAGTCATGTTACATACGAGATTAAGCGGAAACTAACGTACTTTAAAATGCCATTTACCAAATCGTTTTATCTATATTTGGTGCCGAGTTATGGTCCCTTTTACGTTCCCTTATCCATGGAAAAACGAGGGTTTTTCCAAAGTTCAAAGTCTCATAAATGAAGAAATAATAGAGATAAAAATCTAAAAATTGAGGCTTTTGATTGCCTCAAGGGGTACAATTGATGAGCCAAATTTGAAAGAAATTCAAAAATGTAAGGTAAAAAACGTTGGATCACTTGACATGGAATGCCCTACGCATTTTTCTCCACTGTTCTATGATTTTCTATGAGATATTTTCATTGAAAAATTCAAATTGTAAGAAATAGGCGAAATTGTAAATTGAATTCTTCAGAAAATTTTAAACGAAATCTTACTGTCTGTTTGCGTATTGTGCGCCTGGCAGCCACGAACGCTTCCATTCGGAAAAGGGGAGATAGGTTTAGGATGCGCACTGAAAGATGCCTTCAGTTTTTGTTCGCTTACTACTTCCTCGTTGCTTTTTCCCCCTATTTCGAGAAAGTCAGAAGAGACTTGGCGCGTACGCAGATTCGACGAGGTTTCGCGAAAAAATGTTAGACAGTAACTTATACATAAAAATATTAAATGACTATTTGCGAGAAATGGACCTACTGGACCAACAATTGGACTAGTAAACTTGGATTGAACCAGCAGATGGATTCCATTTTTTTAACAATAAAAATAATTAAGAAAAATTATTTTTTTTTCAATAAATCTTTTGCTTAACGAAGAAAATTATATCAATGAAAGACAAGGATATTATGTGATCTCCCTCATTTGCCATAGTGTTATTCTGCGGTTACAAACTGTATCCTACGCTTTTCTTGTTTTTTTTTTTTTTTTTTTTTGAAAGAAAGAATAGCAAAATCTTTTTTAATATTATAGTTTTTATGGCATTTTTTCACTTCCAGGAAAAACATACCAACCCTTAGCTATTTGATTTAGAGCAGGATTTTTTTTTACTGAAATAAGAAAACATACTTTATCAATTGTATTTTGTGTTAAAACGAATCAAAAGTTAAACAAGCTTGTTATTTCCCTAAAAATGATTCAAAATCAATAAATTGGTAATAGCTAAAATTTGAGATAAAAAAATAATAATTAATGAAATAAAAATTTAAATGAGTTCATTTGAAGTAGTATTTTTTCAAAATAATTCCAGAATATCGAAATAATTAAAGTATTTAAAGGATGCAAAAGGATTGAAGTCTCATCAACTGTACGCCATTTTCTGCGAAGCACATGCTCAATGTTGGAATAACAAGCAAAAAAAAAAAAAAAAAAAGATAAGAAAAGAAAACCTTTTACTCACACGAAATTCATTATGCATGTGCTTAAAAACAACTATCGTGGAAATAAAACGTTCTGAAAATAATTTTAATCTACAAAACAAATCAAAATTTTCCAGAATTAAAACGATTGAGATGATGGCTAAAAAGTAATTTCCAGATAAGCACGTGATTAATGTATAAAATATTGATTTCTATTACTTTACTAATTCATTCCTTAAATTGTCCTACTGTTGAATGGTCTTAAAAATTAAGTGAAAATGAGAGAAAAAGCAGCGCTCAACCGGGAACTTTCGAGGATTGCCAACTATACGCTGGATGAAATTTTCTGCACATTTTATTAATTTATTTTTTTCCCCGAAATTTTGCGTAAAAAACGCTTCCGTTCGCAAAACTCCGCGATCTCCAATTTTGCGCTGTATGAAAATTTTTGCACTGTTCCTTTTTTTTTTTTTCCAAATGTTTGACATAAAAGCTGACTCTCGACCGCTGATTATGCGAAGATGAAACTTTTGAGGATTTTCTTTTTTGATAAGTGCACTTAAATAGTGAACTTTCGACGATCGCTGATTCGCAGCTCGTTAAAACTTTTGTGACAGTAGTTTTTCGGGCGCAATTTCGTCGAAAATAATACTTTTCGAGCCAGGATAGCGTCAAGATTCTGTTTTGGCGCTATTGCGCCAATTCGCGCAGGTATCCCGACCCTGCTATAGCTTGCATAGGTTTCTACAATATACTGAATATTTTTTTGGTCCTAGAAAATGCTTAAAACGCGAACGACTGATTTCTCAACTTGCTACTTTTTCACTCTCTCAGTTTTTGTCGAGTGGTAGTATAATAGAAATTTAGGCGAAAATCTGAATGACTGAAAAAGAAGTAGAATGAAATGAATATATGACCCATCAAATCTCTTATAAAAGCATTTTTTTTTCAATTGTTTGATTTTTTTCCATCGGCCATCGGCCGATGGAAGAGGGAAAAAATCGGCCATCGGCCGACTTTGAACAATCGGCCAACAATCGGCCAAAAAATGCCATCGGTCGAGCCTCATTTTTTTACAATGCACTTTTATTATGTTTTATTACTTCTGTAAAGTAATAAATCTAATTTAACATCGAATCATAGAATTGCGATACAACCATGTGTATTATGTATGACAATTCTACATTTCAGTGGAGGAAGGGAACAGACTTTAATCTGAATTCTGCTTGAGCAGCTCTTAGAAATAATATGTACCCTTAGCGACATTTGTTTCAATGTCTCAAGAGTATAGAAATAGCCGCCCCCCCCCTCTCACCTAAAAAAGCAGGGGGAATCCTCAAAGAGTCAGAGCTTCCCCTAACTTCACGGGTTATCGGGTCCTGATTGAGCAACATTTCTTCCATTTTCTGATACCAGAGCTATTCTAAAATTGCGTTTTGGAGCCTCAACTTCTTGATGATTCCAGGCGAAGATTTGAACATTCCCAAGATCCCTAAAATCATCAAAAGAAGACAGAATTTCTATTTTCTGGAACTTCATTTTCAAAAATTACCGGAGGAAAGTCTCCAAACATCACCCCTTTCCCTTATGTTAGCAAAGATGGACTGCACCTCCATTTTTAGGCTTTCAATTCCGAAACATTATCGCTGCTAAGTCGCTCAAGGGAGGGGTGATCGCCCCATCGGCCCTCCCTTGTATCCGTCCTTGTTTCTTTCTCTCAAGACGCTGAAATTTGCGAAATAGGGAAGATTTGAAGAAAAAAAAAATAAATAAATAAAATTTAATGAATATTTAAAAAAGCTTTAAAAAATCATCCTGATTGCTGAAGTCATGTTCAGTTGAATCTCACAGATCAGAAAATAAATTTAAATTTATTAAAAATTTTCTAGATAACATGAGGAATACAGTAGCGAAAAAGTAATCACAACTACTAAAATTTGCTCGTTGCAAAAGCAGAATCAAGAGAGAAAATTTAAAATCCTTTAAGAGTTTCTTGTGCACCAAAATGCATTGTAAGTATTTTATTTATCAACTAGCGGTACCCGCACGGCTTTGCCCGTGGTATAAAATAAAAATTTCATTTGTAAAATAATTGATATAGCAGAAGAAATGCTCTATTTTAGTTGTAATTCAACTATAATTCCTTCAAAGTATGATATAAAAATATGGTATGGACCCCACGCTACTTAATTTTTATGTGTAAATTTCTTAGTAGATGCCTTAAGTGCTAAAATAGTTCTTGGAGTGAGCAAGATAACAGTTCAAACATTTATATCTCTAGTTTGCCGCGAAACAATGCAAAAAAAAAAAATGTTTCACAATGATTAATCTCCTAAATATCGCCGATTTTAACATCATTCAGTGGATTTTTCGCAAAATATCGCCAATAGCGCCAAATTGAGTCCAAATATAAAAAGAAAGCAATTTTTTTCGCCAACTTGGTGATATGTCGCCAAATTGGCGGCAAATGCTTGACGACCAAAAGCTTGGCGATATATTGCCAAGTGGTCGGGCCAATTCATATTACTTTTGTCTGCATTGAAATGAACACTGATTTACTCCATAAAAGGGGTAAAACACCCCCTTGGAACATTCGAATGCAACCCCAAGGGAAGATGTACAAAAATAAGCCAAAAGAGAAAATAAGAACAATTTTGTTGCTCACAGAAACCAACAGAAATCTTACCAAAGTTTAAAAGAAGAAGAAAGTTTTATTTCCTAGCTTTAAAAACAAAACGAACGATGCAATAACGCAATTCATACGATATTTGGTTAATCTGTGCTTTAGGTACCCTTTTCTCGCTAAATGGGCGATAGGCGCGCCAAGCGTGGTAACCCTGGCTATTTTGCGTAGTTTCTCTCGAAGCTTTCACTTCCGCGAGACACGCAAAAACGCGCCAAGTAATGTCCCAAAGCATTTTCACCCGGAAAAGACAGGGTTGCCAGAGAATTGAAACAAATAAATACTACGCCTCCTCTAAAAAAAATATTACAAAGTAATACTGTTTCCAAACGTCGCCAAAATCAATGTTGCCAAAATGCGAAATCTATGAAAATGAAAAAAAAAAAAAAAAAATCCGCCAAATCTTTTAATTAAGTCATTAGTATATTGGAAACAGGGTTGCCGGAAAAATACTACGCTCCTTATTTGGGCCGAAAAAATATTACCGTAGTATCAAAAATACTACGTCTGGCGACGCTGGAAGAAGAACGAAACAAAAATAGGTATGAACACGTAACCATAGTAACAACATGAAAAGTTGATTTCCGTTGATAAAATAATTCTTTTCATCTTTCTTTTCAAACAAATTTTATTATCGAGCTGAACCATTTTAGAATCGTTTGGCTTGCTTTACTGAAGGTAAGCCTTGAATTTCGGGATTCTAAAAACAATTATTACAGCTCTCCTGATGATCGTAGAAACTTCGAAAAAACTTCATTTTGTGCAGAAAATTTCAAGCTTTCGAATGACATAAGACTTGAAAATGTGTATGAAATATTTCTTCCCTATTTTATCGAATTTCCGCTAAGAATTCGAATAGAAAAAGAACGAAATGGAATGTTCGAAAAATCGCTTCGAGGTGCAAAACTACATGCTACAAACTAATTTTGTGCCAAGTGGCGTGAAAATCGACCGAACGGTTTTGGCGCTACGCGCGTAACAGACAGACAGAAAGAAGGACAGACAGAACCACCTTCAGCTTTATTATTAGTAGAGAAGAGAAGACAAATAGAAATGGTCAACGGATAGAGAATTGTAAATCATTGAGTTGTTTTTCCTTGTCAGCTTATTATGATATCTTTGCCAATTGCGTAAATAAAAATTTGTACAAGAGGTTGTAATTCTAGCTCAAAAAAGTTGGAACTTTCAAACAAATACCGTCAGACGCAGAAAGTTTCGTTCTTTCGATTGCTATTAATATGTAGCGAGCAGCGAAGACGGAAGTTTTCTCTACCAAAGTTGCGAAAAATGCTAATATTCACGGGTTTTTTTTATAATTAATACTGCAGGATTAAAATCTAACAAAGATGAAATCTAACTAACAACACTTGAGATCAAATTTAGTCTCGAACAAAAAAAAAATATCACAATTCGTTTAAAAGCGAAACTTCCACAGACAGACACACAGATACACACACAGAAAATGGTGAGAAATATCTCAAACAATTAAAAATTTCTCGATGGAGCTAACCTGAAAATTCCAGCGAGAATAAGACTGTTGAAGCAGGCCGCAAACGCCACGACCCAACTCCATCCTTTGTCCGGACCGTCCCTTGTTTTCGTTGTCATGGAGATTTGATTCGAAGAAACCTTTATTCCAAGGTCATGATCTGATGGGAGACATCGCGATTAAGTCTGTAAAGAAGAAATATTTCTGGGTATTTTTCATAGTTGAAAACAGGTGTGGAATATGTAAGACTAATTTACATTAATAAACAATCATTTCAAGAAACCAAATTTTTTTTTCTCAGAACTGCACCAGTAAATTTCATTCTAGGCACTTTTGAATTTTTTTTTAATTTCATCATTTATCATTGTGTAATGAATTATTCGATTTATTTATTTCACTTGAACCATTTATTTATAACACATCATGCGAATATTATTTAACAATCGCAAAAGTTACAATTACAAGAAAAAATTTCACGATATTAAATCAATATTTAATAATCAATATTAGACCATTTATTTAGTCAATATTTTGACCGGTTTTAGGAAAAAACGATATCATGTTTCGTTGCCAAAGCTAATGATGTAAAAAAAATCCAAATTCATTTGAAAACTATTTTTATTTGTAATTAGCTCAAAAAATAAAATAAAGTAAAATAAAGGTTAATATTCCTATGAAATGAATACATGTAAATTAAAAAAGTTATTAATAAATTATTTTAGTGAAATTAATAAATCAAATGATTCGTTATACAGTGTTAAATGAAGAAATATTTAAAAAATTGAAAAGTGTCCTGAATTAAGTCCATTAGTGCATACTCAAATAGGAATTGGCAGGGTCGTAACCAGACTATTGTTTCGGGGAGGGTTTTAACAAAACATTTCTCGTAAAAGCTATATGATAAACAAAATTTAATTTCATGTTCAATATTCTATTACTTTTTGTTACAGTAGATAGATGCTTAAGAGGCATTAACATGAAAAGTAAAATAATAACATATCACAATTTTTCCCTTCATTGGAAAGATGTGTACAAAGCATATTTACCCCAGTTAAAAGGGTGTATTGTTGTGTGTGAAATTATGTTTGCAAATACTACAATAAAGTCGGATAAATCAATGCAGATAAATCAATTAATTTGCACTACCATTCAATATTGATAATTTCATTTTTCGAACGAAATTGGAAAGTAAATAAGAATTACAAATAAAATAGCAATAATATTATTTCTCAGCAAAAAAAGAGCATTAGAAAGCATTGTTTGGAATAGTTTTGAAAAAATTCAGGGTGGGTTTAAACCCTTAAAACCCACCCCTTAAATACGGCCCTGAGTATACGTTAGTTCCTTACTCACCTTAGTATTTCAGTTCACTTCCGCATTAAAAATAGACCCTAAAAATTCGCACCTTTTGATGTTGACGATTACGCCAAGTAGATGAGCTGTCATCAAGGGCCTGTCATTCGATTAATTAGGCGTCATTTAATGTTCATCCTCAAATCCCTTTTCACAAAATCCATAATTTGTGTGAAATACTAAATTTTCAAAATCTCCTCTAACTTATCTGCATCAACACTGGAGCAAATAAATTTTACAGCAATGACACACAACTCATACGAGCTCAATACATGCACAGGGAGTGTGGAAACAAAAGTAACGATCGAGAATGCACTTCTCATTCAAAAGAAGTGCTTGAGCTCCCTGCTTTTCTCTTTTTTCGTTCCTTTTTGGCTCTGATCTTACGTATTAAGAAATCATTTCGCCTCAGTCTGAGTTTTATTCGTCTCTAGTCTTTCACAAACCTTTTAACAGTCTCGGATGAGGACAGATCGTCTGCCCTAGGTGAGGAGTCAGACGAGAATTAAAAAAATAAGTATTTTTTAATTATAGTCTTTTTTTATACTTGTTTACCATCTTAGTGTGTGGAAGATCATTATGATACGGTGTAAACCCTTTTTACAAGATTTTGTTTAGATTAATTCTATTATAACCAGAAGCAATAAAATGTAGTTGGCGAATAAACCCTTTCCTATGGTACGACACAGGGGTGCCCATAGGGAGGGGAGGGAGGGATTATGGTTCAAGTTTCGCCATCAAAATTTTTGGAGGGGGATTTTTTTAAGCTAATTTATGAATTTAAATTATTTATCAATTTATTTTTTGATTTAAATTACTTGCTGACTTTTTTATATAAAAATGATTATTTTTTACTTTCTTCTATATCTAATATATAGAAGAAAGTATTGGTTTCGTGAAAATTTTCGAATGTCGAATTTTGACGGATTTGCACGTTTTGAGGTGCGCTGAGTCCATTTCGACCATTTTTAGAAAATGTCTGTCTGTCTGTCTGTCTGTGTGTGTGTGAGTCTGTATGTGTGTGACCAGTTTTTGTGGCCGCGCTAGAGCAAAAACTACTGAATGAAATCGAACAAAAATTTTTTCACATATGTACCACCATGTGAACTGGTGCACCTGACTTTTTTTAGCGAATTCCTCCAAGGGGGGTGGAGCAATCGCACGTGTTCTGCGCGGGGGTGATTGCTATATCTCAGGAAGTAACTGGCGGAATAAAACGAAAATTGGTCCATAGATAGACCCTACTGAGTACAGGTGCTGATTCAATTTGTTTGTCAATATCTCCAAGGGGGGTGGAGCAATCGCACGTGTTCTGCGCAGGGGTGATTGCTATATCTCAGGAAGTAACCGGCGGAATCAAACGAAAATTGGTCCATAGGTAGACCCTACTGAGTACAGGTGCTGATTCAATTTGTTTGTCAATATCTTGAAGGGGGGTGGAGCAATCGCACGTGTTCTGCGCGGGGGTGACTGCTATATCTCAGGAAGTAACCGGCGGAATCAAACGAAAATTAGTCCATAGGTAGACCCTATTGAGTACAGGTGCTGATTCAATTTGTGTGTCAATATCTCAAAGGGGGGTGGAGCAATCAAAAGTGCTTATTTTGTCACTGCACCTACTGTATCTCGGGAAATATTGCTGCGATTTGAATGAAATTTGGAATAACACTAACCCAATATGGAAGCAAGCATCGATTAAATTTTGGCGCCAATCGCCCCAGGGGGAGGGTGGGGTGATTTTTGCGCTTAGTCAACAATGCGAAAAATTACTTCATTAAAAAATCGCTTTCACGCTATTTAATTATCAAAACAGCTGAAAACTTTCAATGATTTGAAATTTTTAACTGTTGCCAATTTCTTTTTACTAACAAACAAAATGTTTGCAATTTATCTAAACAAGGCTTTTGCAATGATTTCCAATTTCGCTCATTGATTCTGCATTTGCAGGGTTATTACGATAATTGGGAAATTGGCGCTGTCTCCAACTACTCGGGCGAGTACGTATTTTATTTTGTAACCGGAATTCATAAGATAGATATAGAAGAAAGTTTCGTGACGGCCACGACAGCTAGTTTTAATTTAAATTATTTCTTTTATTTCTTTATTATAATTTATTTATTTATTTTTTGTGTGCGTGTGTGCTTGGAATGTCTGGAAGGGAAAAAAGCAATTTCTATTTTGCGTATAATTCGAACTTTAAAAAAATTAATCTATATATATAAAAGAAAGTCGTGTTAGTTACACTACTTATAACTCAAGAACGGCTGTACCGATATGGCTAAAAATTGGTGGGTAGGTAGCTTAGAGCCAGGAGACGGACATAGGCTATAATTTATGTGTGTCAGTTACATAAATAGAAAAACTGTCTTATTGACTAAGCCTTTTTACTACGCCTTTTTTGACACCTCCATGGCTGAGTGACATAAAGCACACGTTCTGGCAGCTACCGGTGCGCAGTACACAGGTTGTAAGTTAGCGGGGCGTTGAGTGTTATTTGACTTTTTCGTGAAATAAATTATAAACAAACACGTTACTTCCCTTGCCATTTATATGTGATAAGCTGTCAGAAACGATTGCTCATTCCTAGGATCCCGTTAATCCCAACCGATATGCTGTTTGAATTTAAAAAGACTTCAATTTCCGATCCGTCTTGCATTTGTCATGACCTTTAACAAATCACAAGGCCAATCCTTAAAAGTTTGTGGTTTTGAATCTAGAATATCACCGTTTCTCCCATGGTCAATTATATGTGGCATGCTTACGGGTCGGAAGACCATCCGTGTTGTTTCTTTTTGCGCCTGATAACAAAACAAAAAATGTTGTGTATCACAAGGTACTTAAGTGAAGAGCAACCTATGTACTGAAATACAGAAACAATAATGAAAGATTAATGTAAGTACTTAATTTTTTTTTTTTTGTATTTTCTAATAATAAAAAACTTAATAAATAAGCAAATTTTTGAATTTATTGCCTTTAAGGCGGAACAGAGTTCGCCGGGTCAGCTAGTATTGTATAAAAAATAATAGTTATAATAAAAAAAAATACATTTGAAAAAAAATAGATAAAATAAAAAAGAGGAGTAAAAATAAAAATAAAAAGCACAAGAGGGTTGTGAAAAAAATGGAGGGGGGGGTGAGCCATTGAGCTCGGGAGGGGGATGCGCATCTTTGGTACGTCAATCGGAGGTCAGGAGGGGCATTTGCCACTACCAGAGTTTTAAACATTCAACAAGTACACAATGAAAATGAGAAAATGATGAATAGGTCTTTGAAGAGAAAATAATATTAAGTGCAAAAAAGTGAAATCTAACTACTTATATAGCCTCCCGGATCCATGAAATAATATTCACAAGAAAAACATAAGAAAAATTTATTTATTTGTATGTGTAACTTAATTCGTATACATGTTTAACGTGAGTAAGTCACACGAATATAGTTCCTATACACCTATTTTTTTTCTCCCTCAACTTGAAGGCTTCTTTGTGCAATTTCAAAATTTTTTTTCAATTATTATTCTCTTTATTGGGATGCCAGTGTACAAGTTTTCCGCATTATTAGAATTTCACTATAAAAAAATAACGTGTTTCGCCCCACCCTAATGTCACTGGCAGTACTGTTTCAGCTGCATTCCTGTGAATAAACAATAGAAAATCCAATAGAAGTTTTATAACTTTTATTTGCTTAATTTTAGAGTACACATGAATTACAACGATGGTGTTACATAAATCCCACGTCATCGGTTACATTACAAAAGAAAATAAAAACATCTCTCACGAATTAAGGGTTAAAGGAGTTCAAATACATCTTGATAGTGTAAATATCTAGGGTCCATATTCTAAATTTTACGTAATGAGTTTCCATTCGTATCCTTGAAGGAATTTGGCCGGACCAACTGCGTAGTCTGATATGTATCAATTCTCCCTTGAAATTGCATCAAACAACAATATCAATGAAAATGATAACGACTAGAGGAAGAAAACAAAATAGAAATACTTCCCTTTTTAATACGCTTTTATTAGTTTCACATGTGGGTTTGTTTGTAGGTATGTATGTATGTAACTCTGAATGAAAGATAAAATTCACGTTCTTTACAAATATAAAAGTAATATAGTTAATAGTATTATTAATACTAAAGGCTAAACTATATTATTACATGTTGATGTATTTTAAGTGTTTCAGTTGTGTTTGGTGTATATTACTCTGAATAAAAGATAAAATTCACTTTCTTTGCAATTATAAAAGTAATATATGAAATACTATTTTTAATACTAAAGACTAAACTGTATTATATGTTGATGTATTTTTGTAAGTGCATGTAAACTTATAATAAATACATCATGGTTTAAAGCTAAACTCTAAAAGCTATAGCAACAGAGTCACCGAGGCCATGTCAGCCTAGTCGAAAACCTGGGGCTCTTCCTTTGAGGGGCCCGGCATGGAATTGGAGAGGTGTAAGTTTTATGTGAAGGTGGAGGGGGACTTCACACACTCCAGGATCCCCTGTACCTACCACAACTCGTGGTTTAATCGGATAGGCCCCTGAAGGGTACACTGTTCTTTTTGAACCAGAACCAAGGGTCTAGCAAACCCTTGGCCCAGCACCCCCAGAGGTATCGTTTCACTTGGAGGACTTTGTGACCACGACATTTTTAACGTCCTCCAGCCACCATTAATCAAGACGGTGGAACTTTGATCTGCTGGGATCGAACCCGGGTCCCTCCAGTCACGAGTCCGACGCCTTACCGATCGGGCGCCCACGGCCCGATGGTGGGGGACCAGCGATCAAACTGACAAGAGGCCAGCTTCGACCCTGGACGACACTGTATAGTAGATATACAGGGTGTCCACTCCTATCGTGGACCAATAGCTAATTTCTAAACCGTTAGAGATAAGCATATAGTTCATTTGGGAAAAAATCTCCAAATTACGAAAGGAATTTTGGGTCTATTCAATGTTTTTCAAAAAATCAAATTTTGAAAGAGTTACAAAATTTAAATTTTTATACAGCCCCCCAGTCCTATCAATCATATTTAGTAAAACATTCTTGACACTATAACGTTTAAAACTAAAAAAAAATCACTGTTCTACCACAAAAATTGACCGAGTTATGACGTTTTGAAAAATCAAGATTTTGCATTATTTCATGACGTCATCGAGAGATCGCTGAAGGGACCGTATGCAAAATCATTCAAAATCTTGATTTTTCAAAACGTCATAACTCGGTCAATTTTTGTCGTAGAAGAGTGATTTTTTTTTAGTTTTAAACGTTACAGTATCAAGAATGTTTTACTAAATATGATTGATAGGACTGGGGGGCTGTATAAAAATTTAAATTTCGTAACTCTTTCAAAATTTGATTTTTTGAAAAACATTGAATAGACCCAAAATTCCTTTCGTAATTTGGAGATTTTTTCCTAAATGAACTATATGCTTATCTCTAACGGTTTAGAAATTAGCTATTGGTCCACGATAGGAGTGGACACCCTGTATAGTAAAGATCGAGAAGGCGGTAACCACTCGCCAGTGGCGACTAAAAATATTTCTTTGGCCACTACAAAATGTGATGTTGGACGCCATACTGTCGGCCTACGGCTTTCTCAGATCAAAAATACAAAATGCTGTTAATGAAAATAAAATAGCCATCAGCATCGTCATTGGCGGCCAGTGTTAACTTGGAGCGAAAATCGACCCATCTGCTTTACAAAACATGTAAATACATAATTGCAATCTATAAAATGTAAAGAAGTGTGTTTAGTTTTTGTTTTATTTGCATTTTGTCTTATAACTTGAATTTCACATTGAATAATTTTATTTTTCAGAAAAGGTTTGATAGTTTTTTTTCTAAAACTTTTTCTTTTATATATAGTAAATTATTCAAGATATAAGCAAGTACATGGTGTAATATTACTAAATGCAAAACAAAGTGGAGTTGGATTACAGTTTTTAAACTTGATTCAAAGTGGCCACCAACAACTTCAAAGAGGTCCCTAACTTTTTTGGAATTACTGGCCACTGGATGCTGTCAAACTTTTTTAGTCTCAAGCTTTAGTATACAGGTTGTCCAGCAAAGGACTCCTTGGCTTCAAAATTGAATACCTCGAAAACAAATGACGATTTTGGAATGTAACAAACGTTACGTAGTTTGTGAAAGCCGAAAAAATCATGTGCAAATTTGTGAAAAATTGGTTATAAAAGGTGCCAACAGGTGGCTTTGGAAGCTGTATTTGCAATATGTGCACATATAAATAATGTTGTGAGAGCTAGGGCTATCCTTTCTAACGGTTAAAACATGAAAGGAGATCAAACAAACTGTACAATTGCAATAAGTATCTGTGGTATTGGAATTTCGCAGATTAGGCCGCATTTCTACGTATACTGTCTTTGATAGCTTCTACTTATTTCCATAAGCCTAACCTGTAAAAAACTATACTTGTCAGAGCTTTTAGTGTCCTCACACAAATTTTAAAAATTGCAATCATCGCTTGCCCATCCAGGGGTCCCCATTCACCCCAAGTTCAACTGCGCAAATTCCCCCCCCCCCCAAAAAAAAAATCACAACCCTCTTGTGCTTTTTCATTTTTATTTTCATTCCTCTTCTTTATTTTTTGAAATAATATTCATTTATTTATTTATTTTATTATAATAATTATTATTTTAGTTAAAAAATTCTGTGCTACGCCACTGAAAGTTATCATTTAATTATAACTTAATAATAGACGTTGAAGGAATAAACTGCAATACTGGTTTTTTCCCCTTCCAGACACGTTCCAAACACACACACACAAAATAATAATGATAATAAATAACCAAAAGAAATACTTTAAATTAAAAAAATAACTAAAAAATAATTTTATAAAAAAATAATAATAAATTTAAATAACTAAATAAATAAGAAAAATTGAGCTGATAAAATTGAATAAGTTTTTGTGAGCGGTTTCCGAGCTCATTTTGCTCCTTACAGTTGTCGACGAGAATGACCCCCTCAATCATTTCACTGAAAAGACGCTTCGTGTATCGAACAATAAACAGCTCAAATAAATTCATCACTCCAGTTTACATAACAGCTCAGCAGCGCTCGTGTCCAGAATAAATCAATTACTTCGTTTTGTCCCGCTTTAGTTTCTCTAGGATGTTCCTTTTTCCCACTCGATAATGAACTGGTACTTCATCAACAAATTCAAGGGTGGAAAGACCCTGAACACGCCGTTCGACGCGCAAAACAACGCGTGAGACACGTGCTGACTGATCTCTGAGATGGTAAAGGGTGGAGGGGAGCAGGATTCTCCGCATCAGTTGACCAAGTTGACGTTCTGCTTACGAGATGCGGAGGTTGACCTTGGCGAAAGATAAATCAATGTGGTTCAAGTCCAATCCTTACGTAAGCGTCGGATTATCTGCGGCATCGACCTTACGGGGAAGGGTATTTGCGATTTTATGTTACAATGAGTCGATCTGTGCGCGATATCATCCGAGAGATTTTTAGGGGTGAAAATCCGCCGATTAAAATACAATACGGAAGAGAAAATATTTTGCAAGAAAAGTTAGTTGCAGAATTGGTTCTTGGAGTCATAAACTCGCATGAACTAGAAAGCCCTATAACTGAACTATTCCTTTCTCCAAGTTTTTGCTGTGTCCCAAATTCTTAGTGCGTATTTATTAATTGAATTAGCTGTAATCATTTGCCGTCCATCTTATCTAGTGCATAGATACTGCTAGATCTTCTTTCGTAAAACCTTCCGCGTATTTACGCATGCGTCAGGTCTTCTCTGATCTTACCAAAATAGGGGTGCTAGGTAAGATAATAAGGGGAAGAATAATAAAAAGCATTTGAGCCGTATCAAACAACGTAAAACGATGCTGATTTCAAATACATAGTCAAAAACATCGTTTTAAGCTTCAGGGACTCCAACAATTTCAAATGAAGTTGATATTAGGCGCTATGATATAGTTTAAAGGTGAGATTTCATATTGATTTTGTATGGTAATGGACGACAATTTTTCTTGCAATTTAAACTTTTACGACAGCATTTTAATACTTAATTATGCATCAAAGTGTACAACCAATTACTTTTTCACACTCCAAAAATATGTGACAAAACATCTGTTAGTGATTCTAAAAGAAAATAGCAAGTTAAAAAAAATTATTTAAAAATTCTGAAATGTAAGCATATGATGGAAATGACACAAATGCTAATGTATCAAATACAAATACAGTAGATGCCGGTTAATTGTATCAGCCGCTTAAATAAATCAAATCGCCCAAAACAGAACAATATACAGTACAATCCCGATTATCCGCAGAATTCGGTGGCACGGGTATCGCGGATAATCCGAAAAAAAGCATAAAAAAAGGGGTAAAGAAGATAAATATCTTTTGTGCTTGAATCAGCCGCTTTACGAAATCAAAACTGTTTAGAACAAACGTGATTCATATAAGCGGCGGTCACTGTAATGCCATTCTTATGAAGTAAGCACTAAAACGAGGTAGAACAATTACGTTTCAAATTTTTTAATAAAATTGAATTTAATAAAATTGAACTTTACTTAGTAGTCCGAGAGCCAGTAACAGATATATATGACCAAGTTCCTCTCAAGTGATAATTAGTAAAACGCAGCAGAAAATCGAACTATGAAGCCTCGTGAATGTCAGCTGAGGCTCGGTGGGGGGGATAAGCAGTTGGAGCCTCCCACGCTCGAAGAAAAAAAAAAAAAAATTCAGTCATTTCCTCTCGCCTAAAAATTTACCAGATGATAGCTTATATGTAACTATTGATAAATATATACGTCAGCTGGCTGTATCTCGGTGGAAAAATTGTCAGCTGATACTTTGAAGGTCGTTACGTAGAAGTTAGCTAGGAGCATTTACTGACTACACTGTTCGACAAAAAAAAAACCTTGAAAATGCTTCTGGTATTTTGAAGGCTGATTCTTATGTAAAATGACCCCCTGAATCCGAATATGACCCCCGTTTTCCCCCATCACGTCCCAATTTTTTTTTAAAACGCCCCCCTTTTTTTTTCATTTTTCCTTAGTTTCAGGGCTATTATTTTTTTTTTGGAGGGGAAAGGAGCCTTATATTCACCAATAAATTTTTTTGAAGGTCAAGAGAGACTCAAAGTTTAAAATCATGAGCACCGAGAAAAAAATCGGGGAACTTGGGGGGGGGGGGGGGGCGTGGCCCCCCAAAATATTTGAAAAATCACCAAAAACGATCTTTTTATTCTAGTTTCTTTAAAAAGACCTTTAAAACATTTTTTTCGGTGCAGAACCAGAGTATAGGATCCGTTCCTATGGCTCCTGGGTCAGAAAAAATTTTCACGCTGTAAAATTTAAAAAAAAAAATAAAATAATGCTTTAAAAATCGCACTTTGCACTCGAGTTTTAAAGCAGGTCTTCAGCCAAAAAAAAAAAAACAAAATTGTGGCTGATTCTTATGTCAAATGACCCCCTATTTCCAAATATGACCTCAGTTTTCCCCCTCCACCCCCTCTTTCCAGAGAGTCCCCCCCCCCAATTCAGAGTCATTTTACTAATTCGGAGGGGAAAAGTACATTACGTAACCCGTTAACATAATTCTAAAATGCAACAAAAGGCAAAGGCAAGGAGGTTCAAAGTTCAAAATCATGTACATGTGTACCAAAAATATAAACTAGGGCGGTATACCTCCCCCCCCCCCCCCAAAAAAAAAGAAAAGAAAATTCAATACTCTGATTTTTCACAAAAAAAAAAAAAAAAAGGAAAGGTTTAAAACGTCTCTTAGAAAAACAAGAAAAGAAGATTTTTTTTTGGGGGGGGGGGTACACCGCCATAGTTTATATTTTTGGTAAACATGTACATGATTTTGAACTTTGAACCTCTGTTGCCTTTTAGAATTATGTTAACGGGTTACGTAATGTACTTTTCCCCTCCGAATTAGTAAAATGACTCTGAATTGGGGGGGGGGGACTCTCTGGAAAGAGGGGGTGGAGGGGGGAAACTGAGGTCATATTTGGAAATAGGGGGTCATTTGACATAAGAATCAGCCACAATTCTGTTTTTTTTGGCTGAAAACCTGCTTTAAAACTCGAGTGCAAAGTACGATTTTTAAAGCATTATTTTACTTTTTTTTTTTAAATTTTACAGCGTGAAAATTTTTTCTGACCCAGGAGCCATAGGAACGGATCCTATACTCTGGTTCTGCACCGAAAAAAATGTTTTAAAGGTCTTTTTAAAGAAACTAGAATAAAAAGATCGTTTTTGGTGATTTTTCAAATATTTTGGGGGGCCACGCCCCCCCCCCCCCCCCCAAGTTCCCCGATTTTTTTCTCGGTGCTCATGATTTTAAACTTTGAGTCTCTCTTGACCTTGAAAAAAATTTATTGGTGAATATAAGGCTCCTTTCCCCCCCAAAAAAAATATAATAGCCCTGAAACTAAGGAAAAATGAAAAAAAGAAGGGGGGCGTTTTAAAAAAAAATTGGGACGTGATGGGGGAAAACGGGGGTCATATTCGGATTCAGGGGGTCATTTTACATAAGAATTAGCCTTCAAAATACCAGAAGCATTTTCAAGGTTTTTTTTTTGTCGAACAGTGTAGTCAGTAAATGCTTCTAGCTAACTTCTACGTAACGACCTTCAAAGTATCAGCTGACAATTTTTCCACCGAGATACAGCCAGCTGACGTATATATTTATCAATAGTTACATATAAGCTATCATCTGGTAAATTTTTAGGCGAGAGGAAATGACTGAATTTTTTTTTTTTTTCTTCAAGCGTGGGAGGTTCCAACTACTCATCCCCCCCACTGTGCCGCAGCTGACGGTCATAGGGCTTTATGATACTGTTGTCTGATGCGTATGGCCAATTATCTATCGAGAGGAAATAATTAACCAAATTTTCACCTGGCTCTCGGACTATAGTAATCAGTCTTCCTTGTTATTTGGCGATTAACATCGTTTTAGTCGCGATTTCTTTTTTTTTTTTTTTGCTAGGGCAATTTTTTTAACGTCATCGAAAAATTAACGAACAAAATTCTTTTCTTTGTTTTCAATTTTAGAACATTTTCATCGTTATGGTCTTAACAATCAAACATTAAACATTTTTGTAATTTTTCGTCATAAGGAATCCGCACCAAAATTTAGGATAGTATAAATGACATGGAATTATACAAGAGAAAAAAACTAATCGTAGATTTTGCATGCGGACAGACCGAAAAATCAATTCAGCATTTAGTCGCAAGATGTAAAAAAAAAAAAAAGACAAAGTGCATCAAGCACCAATCTGTTTACTAATTTATGCTTGATATACGTTGATCACAATTGTTACTTTGTAGCATTAAGGTATTTTTTCATTTCAAATTGCATTTTGTCTAACAAATCCAAAGCATTTGAGAAATTCCACGGAATTCCAAAATACCTGCTTGAAATTTTCACGAAAATCAATTGTGCAGAATAACATGTTCTGTAAAAGCAATTATTTTCGCAATTTTTTAATTTCCGCTTGCACGATGTAATCGTGAAAATTTAATCGCGAAATATCCATTCCCTTCTTGTTATTCAACTTTCCGCGGCACAGTTCATATAATATTCGCAAATTTTTCAGATATTTAATATAAAATTATACATAATAAAATATCTAATATCTTTAAACGAGCAATTCTTGTATATTTATTTATTTATTTATTTATTTATTTATTTATTCTTCGGATCTCGAAAACGGCTCTAACGATTTCGATAAAAATTTGTATTTAGATAGAGTTTTGGTTTCTGAGTTCATCTACGTCGGCGTTTTTTCTGTAAAAACGCGAGTTTTCACAAAAACCCCCGTTTTTTTTGTGCCTTCATTGAAAGTTTGAGAAGCTTTTATTGCGCCATTTTCTTTATGATTACTTTCATTGTTAAGTTTCTTTGGCGACCACGTTTTGTTATAACAATTGGATTTCATATTTAATCACATCAGCGCAAAGTTCAAATTATGGTATTTGGCAACATTAAATTGTTATTGTTTTTGAAATGTTAAAGCAAGGCTTCACTAGATAACAAGCTGTTTCATTTATTCAAAAGCCATGGGAAAAAAGCAGTGGTAATTGTCCACCGACATCTATTGAATTTTATGGTAACTTACAGTATATAAAAATCAGATTACTTTACTTTTCAAGTGCGATTTCAAAATTGAGTATAAAAGTGTTATAGTTAGTTTTAAAATACTTTTTTTCCTCCTCAAGAGTGTTTAGTAAGATATTTCAGGTAAAAAATCAATAAATATGAAACCCATTCTTAAAATATTAAGTTTCGAAACAAAATTACATCTAATATCTTTAGACGAGCAATTCTTGTATATATATATTTCGGATCTCGAAAACAGCTCAAACGATTTTGATAAAATTTTGTATTTAGATAAAGTTTTGGATTTTGTAGTCCGATCGGTAAGTCGTCGAACTCGTAACCGGAGGGTCCCGGGCCGATCATATAGAGGAAGCCCAGCTGATCAAATATCCACAGTCTTCATAAATGGTGGCTGGGGGACGTTAAAAATGTTCGTGGTCATATAATCCTTCAAGTGAAACGATACCTCAGGGGGATGCTGAGCCAAGGGTCTGCTCGGCCCTTGGGTCTGTTCAAAAATGAACAGAGCGCTCTTCAAGGCCCCATCCCGGTTAAACCACGAGTTGTGGTATGTACGGGGGGAACCTTGGAGTGTCAAGTGAAGTGAAAGTCAAAACCAACTGGACTAAATGCGTTGGAGAACAGGGACTCTGCATATATTCTCATCAACCCCTCCCGCGCCTTCGGCGCCAAATGAAATGAAATTGGGTGTGATTTTACGATGAGCATGGATTAACCCTTTGACGCAGAATTTTTATCAACGTAGTTTTCATACTTTGTTCATTACTCTGTATTAATTTACGGTAAAATAAGGGGAAAATATTACATTTAGCATTTTAATAATTTTCTGGTTATGTAATACAGCACAGAACAGTGGTGTCCCTTTCTGCGTAAAAGGTAAAATATTCATGGGAAATTGGTGTTTCGTTCAGTGGGACACCGGTGCCCCATTTTTGCTTCAAAATGTTAAATATGGTTGCGTTTTTTAAAACAAATTACGGCTGTTTTAAATGCGTAATTGCAACCAAAGGCTTAAAAATGCTTTTCAAGTTTATCTAAATAAGTACTTCGCATTTTAAAAGAAACACGAGTTTACAAACCTCTTTCTTTTTTAACCGAGCGGGCTCGGTCCCCAGGTACTGATATTAATCACAAAACTTACCACTTTTTCTGTAAAAAATGCGTCCAGTCTTTTTCCTTCTAAAATTGTCAAATGTGGATAACTTAGTTCCCTCGAACCTCAAAGCGATCGTCTGTGTATATCAACAGAATAAATAATGCCATTCGACTCTTCTCAACTCATTCCGGAAGTGACGTAGACTCCTGTTCCCAATGACCGTTCGGACATTCTATCACGTGGAAACGAGGCGATAAAGAACAAAACCATAGGCACTCAAATCGCTTCAAACGACTCATTCCTGATGTTTTACCCTGAGTCAAATGTTTTATCACTTTTTACAAATGCGTACACAAGGTGACGCGTCATACTGATCAGATTTTTTATGTCGCATAAATTTCGGCTGATAGGCGATTCATCAATTTGGTTGGAAGAAAAAAAAAGGAGGGGGGTTGGTTCGTGCATGGGCTAAGCTAGGGGGGAGGGTCGCAGGTAGCCATAGCTCATGTTTCCAAAATTAAGCAACCACTATGCTCATTTGTAAAAACTTTTATTTGGTTTCTTTTAGTGCAAATTACCAAACTAAGGGCGGCCATTTTTTTTCCACAAAATTAACAGCGCAAGGAGCTTTTTGCTACCTACAGCAACCAAGCGATAGCAAAAGCGTAGCCAAAGGTGGTTTTTTAGGTTCAACTCATTAGAAGCAGTCATTCACCTCACTAGCAGGGGTGGGTGCAATTAAACGGTTTTTAAGCTCTCAACTTGAAGCAGGGACATAATTTAAGGGCTTGGGAGATGAAGGGCTTATGTGACAAAGCAGAAATTGCGAGTAATTAAAGTTCAAATTTTTATTCCTGCAAATGTTGTCACTTTTTTTGTTTTCTGGTTTTGTCGTTTGTGCGAGCATGAAATTGGTCTAATAACATCTACTTTTTGATGTACTAAGTTTTATTTGCTTACCTGCATCCATTGCTTACCATTGTCCAGAGTATTAATTTTTTTTAAATGTAACATAGCTCCTTCATCCTCCAAGCCTTTCAATTATAGGAATTTGCAGGTTCAACTCAATAGTCGGAGCGTAATTAGAGGATTTTAGGTTCGGGAGAGACAGCAGAGTTTTTTTTTTTTTTAACAATGACAAATTGTTGTATGTTTTCTTTTTGAACTTCAAACGCCGTGCAGCCCCTCTTTCAGATTGGCCCTCGGTACCAACTCCTCGCTTCTCGGTGCTCCACCAATCCGGACCTGCCCATCGGTCCCTGCAGGGACAAAAGGGGCCCTTTGAGTTTCAGCACACGGTAGCGCAGCGAGACAGGGTCTGTAACAGCCCGGCTCTTCCACCATGATGTCGGCGAAGGAGCACGCACACATATGGCAACGCACACATGCCTACACACACACACACGCACTTGTCGCAATTCGACATTGCAAAAAACATAAGATGTCAAAATTCAAGTTCTTTTTTTTTTCTTGCGGGGGAGGGGCAGGGGTGCCCCCCCCCTTTCTCAACTCTTTCCTCTTTTAAATTAAGTTTAGCATATTTCTTTTTAGAGTCACAATTTCCGGTTAAATTCGCATCAGTCGGATTTATTTAATGAATCAATCAAAAATATTTCTGAAAGATTAAAAAATCAAGAAGTTAATTTTTTTGAGATAAATAAAGTTACTACAAAACAAATTTGCATTGATTTATCATTTTATCAGTCTTTTAATTCCCTTTTAACTTAAAGTGTAAATTGTGAAAGTAACTTTCAGTATTTTTAAATATGACTAAATAGCATGAAACATGCTTTACATTTACGTTACAGGGACTTTTCGCTGCTCTGACCCATTTTGTTTGAACGACAGGGTTTTTTTCAATGAATGTCGACTGTAGTAATATTTTTTAAGAATGAAAACAACTCTTTCCCACTACATTTGGTGTAATTTCCCACATGAATAATTTTGCAGTTATTGACACTTACTATCCGTTTTCGTTAAAAAAAATATTTTGTTCTAGATTTCAAATTAAAAACTAAATGTGTTAGCCAAAAATAAGCAGACAATAAAACTTCCTGCATCAATACTTTTTTTTTTTTATTTAAATAAGAACTGAAATCATAATCCATGACATTTTTATGAAAGCATCAGAGACTATATGTTTCATTTTCTTTCAAATTAACTGTTATTGTACTCAATCATATTAATTATGCTGGATTAATAAAAAATACAGCTTTATTTCATTTATAAACAGGAGCGCGCCAATGGGAGATCACGGAAGGTCACTGTGACCTCCCAATAATTTCCGCATTCGGCACATTTTGCTGACGATTCGGCAATTTGACAACAATATTGCAACATTGAGATTATTTATTCTTTTTAATTTTCAGAATTGGTTTTTAAAAGATGCCTAATGTTTTTTCTCACCAACTGTTAAGCATGTACGACATGTATGCATGCTTGTATTTTATCATTCGGTAAAATTGGAACTTCATTCGGCAAATTGATAATTTCCCCCCTCCCAAAAATTTTAGTTCGGGGTTTATAAACACTAACATAAATTAGTTCAGTAAAATAAACTATCAAAAACTAAAATGTATTGTAATCATGAATAAAAAGTTGAAACATAAGTTTAATTTTGTCGTAAAGTTATGATTCCGCAGAATAAAGCTCTTTGCTTCGACTTCATAGGCTTGATATTGATTCTTTACTGCACACACAAGTAAAGGATAAATGCAGAACGTCTTTCAGGTGCTTTGCAAATGACCAAAAATGGGTATAAGTTGTCTTGCAAGATGCAGACGGTGAAATCGGGAGGTAGTTTCAATATCTTGCCAAACTTTTAAATTTGGCGAGTTTTCTTAACATTTCGGCCGACTTTTAGATTCCATGTCTCGAAAACAAGTGGACGAGGACATTTTTTGGTCAAAAAAGTGTCTCAATAGGCTCTGTTATAAATCACTAGCCGGATACCCGGCGCTGCCCGGGTTTTTGCCGGGTAATGTGTTTCAGTGAAACTCATTCATAATTTTTTCAACATTAAAGTGTACATGTATATGCATAAATGCCTACTTCTGGATACAATTGTTATTTTTTCTGTCTGGATAAACTAAAAAACTGTATTACGCATCCTAAATATAAATGCAAGCTACAAATAATGTTTAGGTACATAGGAAATGTTGTAAGCTTGGTATATTAAAATAAATATATATTTACAGTATTAATCGCACTGGAGTCAACCATTTCCAAATTTTGCACGTTAAATAAGTCCCATTATTAGTTTCTATCCTTGTGACTTCATTGGTGAAAACTCAATTGATGAAAACATCATTTTAGACTTTTTTCATTATTACATAAGTCGTGTAGTACCCTGGCTAGCAGATCATTGTGAACCAAGGGCGGAATTCAGGTGAAATGCTGCATCTGCAAAAGTGCTTTTCGGGTTTTCAGATTCTTGTGAAACGTTGTTTGCGCAAAAGTGCCTACTCGGCGCTTTTGCGGAAGCGCACTTTTGAGGATGCAGCTTTTCACCTGAATTCCGCCCCAAAATGTATTGCGAAAGCCGCCTTAGGCGGTTAGTGAGCGTCAGCGAAAGGGGGCAGGTGCCCAAAAGTAAAGCACAAATAATATGTAAAGAAACTTTGGGTTTAAGTATCGTTTAATAATATGGATCTAAAACTTTTTACAATTATTATCTTACACCGTGGAACTACGTATTTTCTTCTTTTGGCTCTTCTTCGGTTAAACACCTTTCGAACAACCAGGATAGCGATGCAGCGAATGAGATAATGCCACAGATGTAGAAGATGTTGGCGTAGGAACCAAGACTGTCACGGAAATGTCCTGAAAAGAAATCGAAATGTTAAGATTAAAATATGCAGGCGGCGTTAAGCATACAAGAAAATTCATCTTAAAATGTAACCGAGCCAAGCTTTAACATATTGAAGTACATTCAATGTTTCCTTGAGTATATTTGAAGTTAAAAATCAACGTAAATAAAGCACAAATAAGGGAGAAAGTACAGCAAATAGCTATTTCAAGGCTACAATGGAGCCCCTTCATCAGTGCAAGAAGCTCAGCAAACAACATGAAAGCTGTAAGAGAACTGAGCGCGAAGCACGTGTGCCCCGGTATTTATAACAAATGGGCGAGTGCGCTTGAACTCACAACAAAGCGGGAAAACACCGACCAATCAGCGATTAGCGAAACGCCAGGAGAGCGAAGAAAAGGGGGGAAGGCGGCAAAGGAAAGTAGGGGAAAAAAAAGCGCGGGAGAAAACACTAGAAGACGAAATTATAAAAATTGCTTCCAGATGTCAGGGAAAAATGGAACACTGGAAAAATCATTCACCAGAGAATGGGAATTTTTCCAAATATGGTAAGCTTCCCAAAAATCGAGGTCATAAACTGACGAACATTTACAAATAATTCTAGCCGAAGAAAAATCAAAGCAGTGACCAGAAGTCCAACAATGCTGAGCAATGGAAGAGCGTGCTAGTTCTTTATGTTTAACATAATTTTGATGCTCTTTCAGACGGTGCTTAAGAGGCCGCTTAGTCTGGCCTACATAGCTAAGTCCGCATTTGCAAGAGATGCTATAAATTCCCCAGTTGCTTTGGCAATCAATGGGATGCTTTAAGTTTGTAAACTTGATTTTGTTCACAGGAGAGAAAGAAATATCGAAACCAAACTTTTTCAAAATCTTTGCAACTTGATGACTTGTTTTTGGATAAAAAGGCAAAACAATGGTGTAACCAACCTTAGACTTGGAAACCTTGCTGGAATGAGAGGGCTTTATTAGCCTATTATATATAGAATCAATAATCTTGGGCGAGTAACCCCGATCAAAAGCCACAGCTTTAAAATAAGAAAGCTCAGTATTTAAAGAACTGGATGAAGAACAGATATTCAAAGCACGAAACACAAAAGCCTTAAATGAGGCCAACTTTTGGTTTCGAGGATGAGAAGAGTAGTTGTGAGGAGGTAGTGTAACAGCAAAGGGCTTACGATACACTGAAGTCATAAAATCGTTATTACTTTTAGTAATCAAAACGTCCAAGAATGAAAGAGAACTTTCCATTTCCATTTCAATAGTGAATTGGATGCAAGGATCGATAGAATTAAGAGTGGAAAGTAAAAGCTCATTATTAGCTTGGTTTTGGTCAAGCAAAACAAAGCAATCGTCAACATAACGAACATAGAACGGAAACTTTATGGTTTCAAAAAGTTTTACCTCAAAGTAGTGCATATAAATGTCACTTAGGTCCGAAGGTTTAGCGATGGGTAACCCTTTGAGCCCTATTCTAAGTGACATTTATATGCACTACTTTGAGGTAAAACTTTTTGAAACCATAAAGTTTCCGTTCTATGTTCGTTATGTTGACGATTGCTTTGTTTTGCTTGACCAAAACCAAGCTAATAATGAGCTTTTACTTTCCACTCTTAATTCTATCGATCCTTGCATCCAATTCACTATTGAAATGGAAATGGAAAGTTCTCTTTCATTCTTGGACGTTTTGATTACTAAAAGTAATAACGATTTTATGACTTCAGTGTATCGTAAGCCCTTTGCTGTTACACTACCTCCTCACAACTACTCTTCTCATCCTCGAAACCAAAAGTTGGCCTCATTTAAGGCTTTTGTGTTTCGTGCTTTGAATATCTGTTCTTCATCCAGTTCTTTAAATACTGAGCTTTCTTATTTAAAAGCTGTGGCTTTTGATCGGGGTTACTCGCCCAAGATTATTGATTCTATATATAATAGGCTAATAAAGCCCTCTCATTCCAGCAAGGTTTCCGAGTCTAAGGTTGGTTACACCATTGTTTTGCCTTTTTATCCAAAAACAAGTCATCAAGTTGCAAAGATTTTGAAAAAGTTTGGTTTCGATATTTCTTTCTCTCCTGTGAACAAAATCAAGTTTACAAACTTAAAGCATCCCATTGATTGCCAAAGCAACTGGGGCATTTATAGCATCTCTTGCAAATGCGGACTTAGCTATGTAGGCCAGACTAAGCGGCCTCTTAAGCACCGTCTGAAAGAGCATCAAAATTATGTTAAACATAAAGAACTAGCACGCTCTTCCATTGCTCAGCATTGTTGGACTTCTGGTCACTGCTTTGATTTTTCTTCGGCTAGAATTATTTGTAAATGTTCGTCAGTTTATGACCTCGATTTTTGGGAAGCTTACCATATTTGGAAAAATTCCCATTCTCTGGTGAATGATTTTTCCAGTGTTCCATTTTTCCCTGACATCTGGAAGCAATTTTTATAATTTCGTCTTCTAGTGTTTTCTCCCGCGCTTTTTTTCCCCTACTTTCCTTTGCCGCCTTCCCCCCCTTTTCTTCGCTCTCCTGGCGTTTCGCTAATCGCTGATTGGTCGGTGTTTTCCCGCTTTGTTGTGAGTTCAAGCGCACTCGCCCATTTGTTATAAATACCGGGGCACACGTGCTTCGCGCTCAGTTCTCTTACAGCTTTCATGTTGTTTGCTGAGCTTCTTGCACTGATGAAGGGGCTCCATTGTAGCCTTGAAATAGCTATTTGCTGTACTTTCTCCCTTATTTGTGCTTTATTTACGTTGATTTTTAACTTCAAATATAGTTCAGCACAAAGCCTATTTGATCATTTTTCATTTCCTTGAGTATGTTTGAGATCAAATCCTAGTAGCTATTCCTCACTCGTATAACTTGTCACTTGAGCCCGAAGGCGGATCTGTCATGTCGCAATTGCACGAAAGGTCCTATGACCGAAGGTATAGCCGCAGGGGTGCCCACAGGGGGGGATTATGGCGCAAGTTGCGCCATCAAAATTTTTGGGGGGGATTTTTTTAACTTATTTATTTATTTATTTAAATTATTTATTAATTTATTTTTTCAATTTAAATTATTTAATAACTTTTTTTCTTTCAATTTTTTTTAATTTACGTTTTTTTTTTTTTTTTTTTTTTTTTTTGCGAAGTTAATATCGAAAAATATTAACTTCTCATAGAACGATTTGTATCTGAATTGTTGCTGAGTAATTAGAATAAGACTGCTAAGCGGGGGAAAAAAAGATACGCTATCAATTCAACTTCAGCATTACCACTGACACCATAACAAATCTCGGATCAAATGCAAAATAGGAACTTCTAGCCTAAACATTATTTATTAGTGGCGCCTGGAACTCGTTATTTGCGCGAGTGTTTTAGCTGCTGTATTTCACCCTAATAGACAAATAACATCAACAAATTGACATGTGTATATACCGTTTTACAACTACAAAATTATGCAGTTTTTTTCTGCTCCGAAGTCATTAGCTACGGGTATTCCAACGTTTGATATTATTATT